>JASSUY010025252.1:0-32802 GCA_032466535.1 Forpus xanthops
AGGGGACTGGAGCACCTCCCATATGAAGATAGGATGAGAGAGTTGGGGCTGTTCAGCCTGGAGAAGAGAAGGCTGTGGGGAGACCTCATAGCAGTATTTCTGTATCTGAAGGGGGCCTATAGGTATGCTGGGGATGGATTCTTCATGAGGGACTGTAGTGATAGAACAAGGGGTAATGGGTTCAAACTTAAAGAGGGGAAGTTTAGATTAGATCTGTGGAAGAAATTCTTTACTATAATACTGGCTATTTTTCTCCGTAGAGTCTGAAGTGCATTGAAAATGACACTGCACAAAGGGAGGTGATATTTTTGTCCTTGCAGTTTCATCTGTTTCTTGCTTTAGCCAAATGTTTCTATTATTGAAACCTCTTAAATATTACTTAGAAGTTAAAGCAGCCATTTGTCTTGTTATGCCTCAAATAAGGATCATTTTCTGAAGTTTTGAGACCAAAGCCATTATCTAAAATTATACCAAATCAGCTTGCATCTAGAAACAGAAAGTTGAATGCAGTATCCTTTGAAATCCAAATTATGCTGTTTATTAAAATCCTATTTTGGCTTTTCTCCTAAGCAACCTTCATGTGCTTTAAGAAGCTTCTGTAGACTTAGGCTCTGCTTCAGATCTGTAATTAAATCATAGAATCATAGAATAGTTAGTGTTGAAAAGGATCTTAAGATCATCTAGTTCCAATCCCCTGCCATGGGCAGGGACACCTCACACTAAATGCTCTGAACTCATTTAAAAGTCCAGTGTTTTTCCTGTTATCTTTTATTTGTAAGCCCCATATTGCTGCTTATTTTTGCAGGCACTTCTGCAGCTGTAGCAGTTTCCCTTTCCTTTGCCTATTGCATTTCCAGGGTTTAATCGTTATCAGGCTTTAGAAATGTCTAAGAGGTATGGTGTGGCTCTTGCCTTTTTGTTCCACGATGATGTACCTATAATTAGATTTACAAAATGTATCTGTAGCAATGTAGTAGTGCTTGTACATCTCTAGCTTCTACACTTTCTTGCTCGACTGCATCCTTTAGTGTCATGTTCCATGCTTGCTTTCTGTGGCCAACATTTGTAATCATTTTGGGAAATGACAATATTAATTGGTTCCCTCAGTTAGCATCATTTAAATACATACAAACACCTTGAATTTTTCTGTGACTAATTTACTTTTACCCTTAAATATTAGTATTTTTTAAAGAAATAATTTTTAATGCAGGATGGGACTTTAAATATGAAGTTTGATTCATTTAAAGCATTCTCGTTAGACTGAGCAGTTTTCCAAGAGAAACATGGCTCATTTTAGGGCCTCATTTCTCTGAGACAAGTTTTAAGGTTTCAGAAGGATCTATAAAAGTTTGGTATTTAGATCTGAAACATTTCAGTCTTGGTGTTGAACAGATTACTCCTACTTGACCATCACCACTTAAGCTTTCAAGCAATGCCTTGTTTTATGTGTCCTGCTGCAGAAATCTGTCAACTATAAAATATGCTGTGCTCACCTCAGTCCAACTTCTGATGTATTGAGGGTGTTCAGGGCTGTGCTGAGGGTGCCAGGGCTGCCTGGACCAAGTTATACCTTTTACTTTTCTTCTTTTTCTACTGATGTACATTCATTAAAAGTGCCTCAGTGTCTTAATAAAATAGAGGCTCATCAGGTTAAAATGATATGTAGGGCTGGGATGGTCCCGTTATTAATAGTTTAAACCAAATTGCATTGCAGTTTAGGATTTTGGACCGGCAGCTTCCTGTACGCCTTAGTCATGTAATTATTCAACAGGAGATTTCATGAAATGGTTCCATTCTTGAATAGTATGTCAGAGGGCTTGTCAAGATTGTGTTTCCAGGTGAGTTGTGTGGGTGATTTAGTTTATGTGGATTTCTTATTTGTGCCAAATGAAAGCGATATCGTAATGTTCCAAAAGTGTCATACATTTGTAAGAGATGCTGAGCTCGGTGGCACTTCTGTAAGGATGAGCCTGGCAGACAGTCACACTAGGTCAGCCCAGAGGCTCATGCAGCCAGTGGTCTCAGCTGGGCTGGTACAGAATACCTTTGAAAGCATACAGATACTTCTTGAAAGCACAGTGATGCTTCTTTGATACACTTAACTACAGATACATGACTTAAAGATTTCCTACCTCAAAGGTGTTATCTCAGTGTTTAATCACTTCATGGATTGATTTGATTTTCCTCAAGTCAGTTTAAGCACTACATAGGTGAGACCGAGTGCAAGTGTCCACAAAAGGAACGGCAATGTGTTCCTTTGTTTAAGTGATTACAGTAAAGAAAATCTGTCTTTTGGATGTTATTTTGGTTTTGAGCTTGACGTTTGATACACATTGGATTCTCCTGGGTTTTTTATCTTGTGATGAAGAGTGGAAGAATATACTTCAACCACCTTTTCACTCCTGTTGTGGTGCTGTTAGTATGATTGTACCTACTATTCCTGCAGGCGCACAAGAAGGGGTGTGTGGACAGGTGAACCAATGGAATATTGCATATGCCGTTAAATTTATGCCCTAAAGTATGTTCAACCTGTACAAGTGTTCATGTTGTGCTGAGATAGTGACTGTATAATGGCTGGGAAGTCCCATTGAAGAGAGTCTTCTGTAAAGCGAAGGGTTTCAGGAATCTGGGCTTGTGCAGTGCTGTTCTTACATGCTGGTTTAAAACAAAACTGAGACAAATCTCTGTGCACTTCTTGATAGGATTCTTTATTTTCACCAAGGAAGCAGCTTCCAGAAAACAGTGTATCTATTGAAATGCAGATGAGGCTTTGGGGGGAATGGACATGACAACCAGACAAAACCAACCAAAACCCAAACCAACAAATTCAGTTATAGAGCCCTTCATCTTTTCAAGTAACGTGTGCTCTTTGTGTTACCTCCTGGAGTTGTACATGACTCCTTTGTAACCTGAAGAAACAGCTAAGTCTGACTTATGCTGTAAGATCAGTGTAATGGCACTGCGATTCAGCAAGTTTTGAGGTCATTGAGAGTCACTGTGTATGTTTATTAGGACCTGAGTCAGGCCCTAATTTATGTGGTAGGATAGAAAATGCAATTTGACCAAGTTCTCATTCCCTAAAAGAAGCGCTACTCTATTTTCCTTTGCAGTATTTTGCTACTTGTTATGTAGCTTTGGGAGCCAGTGTATAGAAATTAAGTGATCAAACTTTTATTAGAGGTGGTTTATCTTTCTTTTGCTTTGGCTCGAAATGACAGTTTGCAGGTTACGAGCTGTTTTCTCACAAGTGCCTTTGGTGAAGCTCAACTGCCTGACAGTAGAATATGCAAGAAAACAGTGCACCATATAACAAAAATGATGCTGGTGGTATTTTAGTCTTGCATCCAATTTCAGTTTAATATTATGTTGCAGGACGAGATTTACTTCTCCCTTTCATTGGTTATGGCCCGAGGAAGGGAAAGGGTAGAATCTATATTGCAGTAGTATTTGAGTTACTTCCAGGAGTTTTAAAAAGTGTAATGTGGTGTTAATCTGTGACAGAAGTCATTGCTCTGCTCTGTCAGACCCTGATGGAGAAGATAAGGGAAAAGTTGAGAAAATAGAAATGTACCAAATTAACTTCATTTCCAGTGCAAGGAACACACAAAAAAAGGTGTTTCAAGCAACAGCTTTGTCTGGAGGAGGAAATTGTGTTATTATTTTGTGATTAAGCCTCTTCACACAGGAGAGGCAGATTTCATGTGGTACTAGTGGTTGAAGACTCAGATGGTAGGTCTTTTAAAGTGTAAGCAGGATTTATACATCCATCTCTTCTTTTTGGAGACCTAAAAATAATACTTTCCTGAAACACAAGGCCCAGTGCCTGTGCACTGCTCATCAGAACGGTTTCCAATGAAGCTGCAGAACCCACATCCTCACAGCTCACACTGCT
Source organism: Forpus xanthops (assembly GCA_032466535.1). Taxonomy (NCBI): domain Eukaryota; kingdom Metazoa; phylum Chordata; class Aves; order Psittaciformes; family Psittacidae; genus Forpus; species Forpus xanthops. The sequence continues at coordinate 3,893 of JASSUY010025252.1, forward strand.
CAAATTTAAGTTCAGCTCAAATGCCCTGTGGAAGGTGTAAGCTTGATTGTGTTGTGGGGAAGCCCATCAGCTAGCCCAAGCACAACTTGGGCCAACAACAGGACACAACCCTTGACCATTAGCCAAGATAAAGGTCCCCAAAATCCTGATGCTGCAATTTGTAAGGATTTTAAGAAGCAGCTTGGCAGCCTCTGCAAGTGATTCTGTTGTGCATCTTGTCAAAGAGCAGGCAGGCAGCTCCCATTTCAGAAGCAAAATGAAAAGATGCAGTCTGTTGCCCATTTCAAAGCAGGAGGGTTTGCTGATGGGCTGGAGAGGAGGAATGCTTCTGACATGCTTTCATAGACCTGGAGCAAGTATTTTGGTGAGTGTGTTCTTTTGCTTTACAAGGAGGATATGGACTGCTCAGGATCATTCTCCATAACCTCCAAATTGCAGAGGCTGATTCACCAAGGCCACCATAACTGTGACCTTAAAAAGGCACAATAAATTGGGTTACATGATCCAGAGCTACCATATCTTTATGTACCATATTACCCTCATGGTGTTTACACTTGCTTTTCTTACAGCACTACAAAGAGTAGTTACAAAACCTTTTTTGTTACAAAACCTCAAGGATGCACGAAGGTTAGATTTAGAGTGTTTGTATTCATGCAGATAGGTGAATGCTCTACAAGCCTCCAAATGGAAAAGAAAGAGCAAATTATTTCCCTTTTTCAGGCAAGAAAGTTAAAAGCTTTTGCAGCATGTCATTGAAACAAAGTATAAGCTAGAGTTGCCAAATCTGAACTTGCCTGTGTTCGTTAACTTAATCATGGAAGTGTTGCGTTATTTGGAGTTTTGATAAAAACCAAGACACATATGGAGTCCAACAGGAAAATTCGAAGTGCAGCTTCCAGAGCACAGATGGTTATTTTACCTTACTGAATTATGATTTGATCAAAACCGTGAAAAATACAAGATTTGGTTTTATAGCTGCACCCAGAAATAAGACAATAAAGGTTGCATTCACTACTACTAGGAGGAAATGGAATTTAAGATGTATTTTTTCAAAGAAGATCATTAGAGGCAGAGAAAATACCATTATAGAATCATAGAATAGTTAGGGTTGGAAAGTACCTTAAGATCATACAGTTCCAACCCCCTGCCATGGGCATGGACACTTCCCACTAAACCATGTCACCCAAGGCTATGTCCAACCTGGCCTTGAACACTGCCAGCGATGGAGCATTCACAGCCTCCCTGGGCAACCCATTCCAGTGCCTCACCACCCTTACAGTAAAGAATTTCTTTCTCATATCCAATCTGAACTTCCCCTGTTTAAGTCTGAACCTGCTACCCCTTGTCCTGTCACTGCAGTCCCTAACGAAGAGTCCCTCCCCAGCATCCCTATAGGCCTCCTTCAGATACTAGAATGCTGCTTATGAGGTCTCCACGCAGCCTTCTCCTCTCTAGGCTGAACAGCCCCAACTTTCGCAGCCTTTCTTCATTATGGAGGTGGGGAGGAATGAAAGGACTCAAGTTCTGGCAGCTTAAACTACAACTGGCCAGGGAAAGCTCTACAAATTGGACTATTTCTCATACATGGTGCCTTCTCCTTTTATTCTTCTGTCCTGTAATTCCTGACTGTAATATTCTTTTGGGCTCTTGCTGTTTTCACTGTCACAGTAAGCATTTGAAGCTCTTTTTCTGTTTCAGTTCTGCTGTTTTCTTTGAGTGCTCAGTAGAGTGCAGCAAAGAGGGGTTGGATGAAGTTTTGATAAGCTGACTGTTCACAAAGCTCAGCTGAGATCCAGTGAGTCTCAGGACCAGTGTGAGTTAGTTTGTGTTCTGATGTGCTGTTGCGGTTCCTTCATTTGAAGAAGCTGTGACGGTCTTTGATTAAAAAATAATAAGAGCTCCTTAAGTCAGATGGATGTGGAGGTATCATTAGAAATGGAAACAGTGCCCTATGTGGTAATGAGTTAAGAGAGAAAAACAGAATGTCAGGGGAGAGGAAAAGTTGGTTAAGGGTAAGCATTTTAAGAGAGGAAAATAAAGGTAACGTCAGCAGAGCGTAGGAAAGAGAATGGGATAGAAACAGAAAAATTTCCTTGACACATCAGCAAATTAGTTCTGCTGTCATTTTTTGCAGCTGTGAAGAAGTGAGTGCGGTAAGATAAACACCCATGGAAGCTGTATTTTACTAACCCAAAAGTAAGGCTTTCAGTTACTCGGGACAAGTGCCTGGGTGTTACTTGTTGTTTTGTTTGGCTGAGGTTTTTACTGTTTGCACATTATTTTGTTTGAATAAAAAATTGTTAATTAGTAAATGTATATATTATTAATAAAAAATAAAAATGTTAAAATAGGAAAATCTGCATTTATTCCATCCTTGACAAAGCTTTGATGGGAGTTTCATCAGGTGAAGAGGAGAAGCTTAAAGGATACAAGGAGCTTAAAACATAGAACTGCAGAGGAAGTTGGAATGTATTCATAGTAATCATAGAATGGTTTGGGTTGGAAAGGACCTTAAGATCATCCAGTTCCAACCTCTGCCATGGGCACGGACTCCTTGCACTAGAGCAGGTTGCTATAAGCTCCATCCAGCCTGGCCTTGAACTCTGCCAGGAATGGAGTATTTACCACTTCTTTGGGCAGCCTGCACTAGTGCCTCACCACCTTCACAGAGTGTGTGAACTTCTTCCTTATATCTGACTTTAGCTTCCCGTGTTTCAGTTTGAACCCATCACCCCTTGTCCTACCTCTACAATTCCTAATGAAGAATCCATCCCCAGCATCCCTATAGGCCCCTTTCAGATACTGGAAGGCTGCTATGAGGTCTCCACACAGCCTTCTCTTCTCCAGACAGAGCAGCCGCAACTTTCTCATCCTATCTTCATAGGGGAGGTGCTCCAGTCCCCTGATCATCCTCGTGGCCCTCCTCTGGACTTGTTCCAACAGCTCCGTGTCCTTTTTGTATTGATACTAAAACTACATGTGCTGCTGCAAGTGGGGTCTCATGAGAGCAGAGGGGCAGAATCACTTCCTTCAACCTCACATTTACAGGTGTTGAGAGTGTTTTGTCCAAATTCTGCAGCAGCTGCTGTGATAACGTATATTGTGTTGAAGCAACGTTAATCCAGTTGAAACAACTAATTAAGAATTTGCATTTACTTGATAATAACCTATTGAGTAGGGAATTGGTGATTTACCATAAGCGAGTTGACCTTGCCAGTTTTCCATCTGATAAAATGCAGCTTTCAAGAGAAGCCTTCTTTTGAGAGCTGAAAAGACTTTCCTCCTTTTAAGCTCAGCAGCAGGAAAACACCATTAGAGAACAGAATAGTGATTAATCGTGGGCTATAACTGCTTATTGTGACCCAGCTCCTGTTTTTCCTGATGTTTTAAAGCCAGACTGTTTTCACATATCAATATGCAGGTAAAGTCATTTGTTTTGTTCAGCATCTACTGTTTAAACATACAGTGACATGTAGCTGCTGTACTTTGGTGGTTTAGAGTCTATATTTTATTCATGCTGGAAATGGTATTTGGAGGAAGAAGTCAAAATTGGAGACCTGTCTGTAGAGGCATCTCAGAGTTTGCAACAGACTAATAAGTAACTGTGCTGGGGCTCCTGTGCTTCTAGCACTAGGTTTGTCCACAGTTTGCTGTGGACAGAGGGAAGGAGTAATGACATGTAATGGTCTCTCTGTTCCTCGTCCCTTTTCCTGCATCCCTGTTGACGTATTTGGATCCTGGTTCAAAAGTACTTGTGAGAGGTAACATGTCAGTCTTTGCCTAGACAATTTGATGGAATAATAGTGCTCACAGTGGGGAGAGACAGTATCTTTCTGTCTTCACGTCAAACATGGGTTTATTTCTCCAGACTTTAAGATACATTTCCTACTGGAAATTATAACAGGGACAGTAGTGGAGCAGTTCAGACATCAGAACATGCTCTGCATCTTACATTTATTGCATGGTTTTGGAGCAACTAAAGGTACTCGTCAGTACCTAACATACCTACAGGGGTACATTTCTGATGTCTGTCCCTAAAATATCTTACTGGTGTTTACACTCTCTCCTTTAGTTAAATTAACTTTCAAAGAAGCTGCACAGAAGATAATATGAGGGAGAATGCCTTCCTTTCCTGTTGTCAACAGATCGTTTATTTCTTCCCATCAAAAGCCATCCCACTGTCTTCTCTTTTTTCTCCTCCCTACTTCCAGTGATTCACTAGTTTAAAATGACTGCACCTAAGCCTTGTTTGCTAGGAGTTTTGTCTGAGTTACGATTGAAGCAAAAGTTTTACAGTTGGACTCAAAAAAACCTGAACTAAAGCATAGTAGGAGAGCCTGGCTTTGAAATAGCATCTTCAGAAGTGCATTAATTACATGTATTTGTGTAGTAAGGATTTGTGCAGTACACAGACATTTTCTAAATGGCCACCTCTTCTTGGAAGTGATAGTGATGAGGCTTTGCAATCACAGACATTTCACCCCCAAATTAGGTGCTTGAGTGCAGAGAGCCTGTCTTTGGTCTTCAATGAGTCAGTGTAAGTGTGTTTAGGATGTAGTTACCTAGGGCTGCAGGCAGCAAGTGTGATGAGAGAGGAGGTCTCTTCCAGTTGCTGTATTGGCGGATAATACAGTTTCTGAAGTCTGCTTGTTAGGGTGAGTATCAGTTTAGAAACATACAGTATCCTCTGCATACCTTTCAGCAGTTAGTATTTAGCAGCTACCTTTTGTGTCACTGTCACAAATTTAAATGAAACATAGAAAACTGATTTGAAAGATAAAAGCACAGGATTTGTATTTCACTGAATTCATGTTTTTCTTGAAAAGTAGACCTGATTAAAGTGAAAAATGTGGCACTTTGTTAATAAATTCCTCAATTTAGTTTAAAATCATTCAAAGTAAATAGTTTTTTGTAAATGAGCTGCTGAAAGTTTAAGGGGGACAGACAAAACTGGCCACATTACCAGCTGAGCATTTGCAGCTGAAGAAGCTTTTTATAGGGGTCTACTGGAAAGTCAGAGATGGATTTTTTGTTAATAATTATTATTTTATTGTAGTCATTTGACTTCAGTGCTTAGGTTTGAAAAAAGTAGAACGGTTTATTTTCTCTTTCAGTGTATGAATAAAAATGAGGTATGAGATGATGAGAAGCCCTACTCATAAAGTGTGGAAGGGCTTGGTGATGAGAAACGATCAATATTATCTCTAGCTACTGAGTTCAACCATGTATGTCCAGTAAATCAGTTCACTTTTAAATGCAAGATGTGGTTAGATAAGCTTATTTATGACCCGTAGCATATAGGATTGTTTTATTGAGTGGAGGATAAAGACACAACTGGGGGTTTGGGGGTGGAACAGAGAGATGTGTGATTTAGCATGGACTGGAGCAGTAGTTGGATAACATATGTAACCCAGCTAGAATATTGGATAAGATCAGCAAGGAGTAACTGAAATGCTTTGTTTTCTAATGTACAAGAATCTTGGCAGCAAAACTAAACCGTTACCAGTATTCAAATAGATTTTTACAGCTTTACCAGAAATATGGCGAAGCAGTAGGCAAGGATGGAATAGGAATATTATACGGCGTACAGTGATCCTGAATAGTTGGAATAAAAATAAAGGTTAATGTGGAATAACTTGATCTTCAATCTTGATTTAAGATCCATTCGAATAAAATCAAGCTGCAAATTAGAACTGTGATGCTATCAATTGGAGGAATGAGCCTTCCAGGAGATTGTAGCCGGGGAAGAAGCCTGAGTGATTTTAAAATGGATGCTAGAAAGTGTATGAGAAGTATTTCATGACATGTTTCCTGTAGCAGCACTGGATTGAATTTGATGAGACAGGACAATCCCACCTATCCGAGATTGTAATGAAAGCCTTTCATTGCTTTGAAAAATGTGAAATGGCGGTTATGCGCATTTTAATTTAATTCCAATTTCCATCTGAAAGCTGCTTGATTTAAAGAGAAAAAAACACACACAAATGTTCATGTGGTGAATGAGGAACAGCATTCACCAGTCCCTACAAAAATAAAAAGATGTATAAAATTAATAGTCTGATTTGAAGGATGTTTAGACAGAGGGTGTGGAATTGCATCTAAGAGTAAACCAGACAAACAGTTCTTGGGCTTGAGTTGATGGTGATGATCAGCTGAGAAAGAGCCTTTCTTTTAGAAGGTAACTTTTTGTTTTCTTGCTTGTCTCATCAGTCTAGATGCTTCTGTGACCTTGGTGAAACCAGCTGGACTCTAAAGAATCCAGGCGTATGGTTTACAAGTTGTAATTCTAATCATTAAAAGTAAACAGTGCAGGTGATGGGTTTGTTGTTTGTTGGACCTGTTTAATCTGCAATAATAAATAGCCTAGAAGCAAAACTGGATTTTACAATCATTGGGTTATTTTTCTTCTGCATGTTTTTAATAGCCACTTTAATGTGACCTGATGTGATTTGCATCTGTCGTGGAGAGAAGGTGTATTTCATTTTAATGACTTTATTGGTTAATTTGACAACCGATAGATTAAATCTTATTAAATAATGTAGGATAAGGATGGACTCAATTTGAATGCTGATACCAATATTCCCTTTTTAGTACTGGAAAATTAAGTTGATTATTGCCACAAATGCTGTTCCAGGACTTTCCCCCCCCCAATCTGACAGACTTCTTGGAGATTTCTAAGAAATACAGTAAAAGCTAGAATTAGAGCAAAAGCGTATGTCCTAATTCTTTACATCAACATATACCTGATTCATAGATTGAGATTTTAAGTGTTGTTTATTTAAATATTAAATAAACTAAATGTTAAAGTGCATGCATATTGTTTTAATCAGTTGACCTGCATTTTGCTAGCTGCTGGTATGTGCATTTTAAGGTGCAACACCAGATTTTCTGTAGAAAGTAAGAGTCCTTATACTTAGAGAGCTGAAGTTCCCTTTTCACTTAACTAAATTTACTAATCCAGATGAGTGGCTACTACAGTGAACATGTGTTTTTCAGTAGAGCTTCAGAGCTTTGTGCCTTTGATCAAGAAATGCAGACAAGATTCTCAGGTCACGTCTCCTGTTTGACCTCCAGACAAACGAGCCACCATGTTTAATGCAAATGTTAGGTAAGAAATTCAGACAGTCTGTCATAGGGGACAGTCCACAGATACATTCATCTGATTAGTCTGAGTATCCTGGAAGGACTGTGCTCAAAATAAAGTGGAGATGCATCTCTGCTGTAGATAGATGCCGATTTTTATTTGTTCTCATGCCCTTCTGTATCAAGCAGCTTCCACATCAAATGTCCAGTTTGTGGTTAAGGAGTGGGTTACAGGCCTGTAGTTGTGATTGATATTTTATTGCTTTTTATTATTTATGTTACCCTTTTGCCAGCTACTGTACAATTACAGGGCAAAAAAGAGAGAATGTGTTTTCCTCAACTAAGGCAGGACATGGATATAATGTCATAGAGAGAATAAGAGAGCCTATGAAAGAAATCTTGATATTTATGATTATTATTTATTTTTTCCTGCCCAATCAAATATGTTTCCTTCCCATGCTGCTTTCAGAACCAACAGTCTATCTGATTCGGTTGTACTGCAGGCTTAGGGATTCTGGCTAAATTCCCTCAAAATCGTTAGTAACATTCCTTTTCTCCTTCCCCTGCTCTTCCCAGCCACCTCTGCCAGCATGGGCTTTGTTTCCAGCTTTTGAGGCCAGCTTGATTAGGTGTCCCCTGGGCTGTCTTCATCCTGATTGACCTGAGTTGTGTCTGAAGTGCTTCAGAGACTGAGAACATGACACAAAGGTGTCTGCAGCAGCTCTCCTTAGAGCTGGCATGATGCTTGTGCACTTAGGTTTCACTTGTCATCTGCTCATGGGTCATGGGCTGTGCATCATTAGTGCAGGAAAGTCCTTAACTAACTGCCTGGGAAATACACAAAATGTTTAGAATTCAGAATACTTCAGAGCTTTGCCATGCCCTTGATAATTGGTTACTATGTTTAATTGTAGCATACAATTAAATGTTTTTATCATTCCATAGTATAGGAAGTAGTAAGGTCTGCTGTAATTCATTTTTCATCTAAAAAACCCATCTGTGTAAGCATACTACTGACCAGAAAGGCTACTGCTGTGGTTCCATCACATAGACGGTGTTTATTCTCCCTCCTCCCTGCTTCCCTGGAGTTTTACTGATAGTTTACTCAAAACCAACTCCTTGATTTAATCCTGTCAGCACCATTTTGCATCTCTGTGAAGAAGGATGGCCCAAGATAAATCAGTAATAGAGAAAGGAATGATGTTAGTTTAGGGATGGGGTAATGGGATAATACATGGGATAATGCATAATATCACTGGTAATTTCATTTTATCAGGGATACCTTGCCTGGAACCTTTGTCTAACATTGCTAGGCCAATTTATTAACTCATTGATCCATGCCTATGCATTTCTGAATACTCTGTTTTCCTCGTCCCTTTTGCTCTATTGATTTCATTGCACATCCCTGCACTTAATCTAGAAGTCAGATGTATGATGTTTTTGTTTTTCTTTGTGGTGTCACAGTGCCTATGAGCCCTGTATACTTAGGTCATTTTCTTCCCTGTGTCTCCATCTGCCCCCCACTCTCTTTTAAAAAGAGTGATTCCTGAAGGGGCTGTGCTTCCCATTTAGGTGAAGGCTCTGCTTTCCTTCCAACACAAGATGCCTTGTCAGAAGTTTTCAAAGGCTGGTCAAAGACTTTTGCCTTCCCTGAATAGCTTGTGTTCTAGGATTGCGTCATTCCATCCCTTCCTATTCTATGATTCTGTGATTCAGTATTTGAGAGTCATTTATCTCCATTCAGTCATTAGGAAAAAATGAGTAAAGGAGATAATCAGGTGTTAGGTAGGGTATAGGTGTCTATGTGTTCTTCCAGTTCCCCTCCTTGTAGTGTGCTGTACAGGTTTAATACTATACTAATCGGTATCTGTCTCAATCTACTCCATCCTGCTGTTTCTCCTGATTATGCGAAGCCAGAGGTTGGAGACATCCTCCAAGCGCAGCCACTGGTGATGATGAAAGTGTTGAAGGTATAACAGGAGATAACTTATACAGAATTCCAGATGAGTTACAGATTGCTAGAAGAGAAGATGCAAATGGAAGTGGACTTTACATGATACAAATGAAAGAAAACCCTCATCCCTGTTCCTCACCTCAGTTTAGATTTTTTTGAGAGTACAAACCAGGAAGTTTGGGGGATGGCAGCTCTATGCAACTGCATCAACCATCCTAATGTTGACTAATAACAGCAATCTGTCATACAAGCGTATCAAAATAATTGGCTGTGCTTCACTGGTAATGTTGATCAGACTGCATGGCAGTACCTTCTGTCACCAAAATGATTTACAGTAAATGTGCAGATGTTACTTACAGTGACTTCCTAATTCTTCTTGAATGAGGGACTCTATTTCTTCTTGCACATGATAATCTTGGCTCCTTTTAAAATGAGTTCTGTTCACTCTCAGCCAAATTATTTGGAACAAGTAAGTAGTTAATTACAATGTCTGGTTCTATAGCATTGTCTGAACTTTAATATTAGCTAAATTTTGGCTGAGCCTGCTAGGAATGAAGGTAATGAAGTAGGAATGAAGTGCTCCTACTGTCAGAAGAGAGGCATTGTTATTGCGGTCTTTTGCCAAACATCCTGAACACAATGTTTTTCCTTAATGGCACGTTCTTATCTAAGTCTGTGGTAGTTTTCTTCTACTTATGTTCATCAATCCAGCCAAATCCTTTACTTGCTAAATCATAATTTGAATGAATAGATCACAGTGAAAACACTGCAAACAGTCGTTTTAGTTTGGTTGGGCTTTTTTTTTGACAATGAATCCATTAAAAGCAATGTATTTTACACTCCACTTGATTTCAGTCTGATACCACTTTTAGTGTTGGACTGTCACGTGTAAAAACTACCTGACTGAAAGCTGCAGTTTTGAATTTCCATTTGCATTACATGTACAAGAAAAGCTGGAAAGAGTTGTAGTATGTAGGGAATAAAAGTACTGACTTCACATAAGATACCTAGAAGTGTAACAGTGGCTTTTCAAGTTTACATGAAGAAAGTATTGAAAAACTGTCTTCTTTATCTTATAGTAAAATTTGATCAGAACAGCTTTTGCTTTAAAGCTGCTGCAAAACCACTTCCACTGTGGGTCTCCAATGTGATTCATTCAAATGAAAAAATAGCGAGTTGCATACTTCCTCTGTTGTATTTTTATTTTCACTTGATGCAGCATGAAATTCTAGAGTGCTTAGGGTTTGAATTTCCAAAGGAAGCAAAAGCTTCTGTGATGGCTAAAACAGGGATGCAGAACAGATGATGGTTGCTACCTTTTTATGCTAACTTCTTTTTTCTGTAGAAGTCAAGGTGAAGAAATTGAGTGTTTAAACGTTTTACTATAGGAAGAGCACAGATGTTCATGCATAGCTATGTCTTCAAGAACTGTGGAGATGTGGGAGCTTGTCTTGAACAGTTGTTTATCTGATTAGGATTACGGATACTTTACATGTCTGTCTCATGATGGTGGTTCTTGCTGTATAGACTACCTCTTGAATGTGTATTCACTTATTTTCACTGTGCATGCTAGCAGTATTAATTTATTGCACGTGTGCGGAACTGAGAAGGAGAGAGACCAAAACTTGCAGGACTGAGATGGAGAGTGGCCAGAATCAAACCTACAGAAACTAGGAACCAGTTAGTGCCCATACATGACTGTAGTGCTGCGCACTGACAGCTTGCTCAGATCATGCAAGATTCCCGTGGCAGCATCAGTGGCTGGACCCTTTGCTGATTAATGTTGTCTCAGTCCCTTGATCAAGACTATTTCCTTCTGAATCTCTTGGATGTGGATGATGAAACTAAAGGCTGCAGTGAATAGTAAAAGTTAGGGCATTGTCTCCAGATGCATGGGTGGACAGCTAGTGATCAGGAAAACACTGAATGAAAGGTCTTGGGGGAGTTTTTTGCTGAAGGGAAAACTAGTAAATGTCTGCACTGGCATCTGATGATGTTTAGAATACGATCTGCAGCTTGAAAAGCAAAGCCTCTCAACAAATGATTTCTGTGATCCAGTTCAGGGACAGGCCTGATACCTCAATATGTAAGGAAAAGCACAATGAATTCCAGCAGAAATGAGAGCAGCTCTAATGCATTCTGTCAGTAGAGAAAGGTTGCTTTGTATACATCACAGGTATTGCTTGTGTACTGGCTTCACCTTTATGTTTTCTCTGTCTGGATGCTAGGGATTTTGAAACATGAGTTTGAAGAGAGTGAGCATAACCGGACATCACCTGGACTGGGGAGATATGTAATTCCTATGTGCAATGAGGGATATGGCCAAATAAAAGACTTTGGTAAATATCAAGAGAAACACCTAGAGGGATCAGTTGTGGCGTGGTGCAGTTCTGATGGAGAGAAGCAAAACCTCTGAGGCATAAGAAATCTTTTAATTAAACTGAACACAACATTAGAGAGTGTACCAGAGAGGAACTTTCTGTTTGGAAAGATGGACGGGATAACTGGAAAGGTTAGTTTAATCTCCATGTTTTATCATCTGATCGGTGTATTAATTGCCTTCTCACAGCAAATCCAGCCCTGGAAAACATTTAGAAAGTGTTTTCTTTACGACTGTCCTTACACCTTCAGAAATGTCTGTCAAATATTTAACAGGATGCGTTAAAAGGCAGTCACTATCACTGCTTAAAATTGCTTTGCAAGGAGAGGCTTTTGAGTGGTTCAGTAAGGTCTGGCATTGATCTGCTCATAGGGCTGTTCTGTGCCTGCTCAGTGCAAACATACAACCTGCCTAGGTGTGAGCTACATCATTGGGAAACCTACCTAGCTCTGAACCAGCTGATTTGCCTCCCAGAAGCAGTGGCAGTATTTAGATGTGTTTGTTCAGACTGTAACAACCTTCTGTCATTCCCTGTATACCCAGGGAAGACAGAAGCTTTTAGATAGAGCCTAAACTGAGCTTTGTTGCCAACTAAACCTCAGTTAGGTCCACTCCAGTTTGCAGTCACAACACTGACTAGAAAAAAGCCAAATACTCTGAAAACTTTGGAACATGGGGAGTATGTATCTACATATGTTGCTATCTTCATGTGGATCTGCTTCAGACTTACAGCTCAGGCAAGATTCAGTCAAAATAGTATGTGTGGGAGACTTCATGAACCAAAAAAAATACCAAATTGCCCCTTCAAAATGTGCACATATAGCCCTGCTGAGCTTCTGATGTCTCCCCTCACAGCTTTTTGAAGCTGTAAGCTTTTTTTTCAATCCCTGATCAAATTGCACAAGCCGGTCTTGATATCTTTTCTTTTTCTTTCTAACAGCAGTAGTTTAAAGTAGAGGATGAGTAGAATGAAAGAAAGCTGAAAAGGAGAAGCTCCCAGATGTGATTATGTGTTAGAATAGGGCTATAAAATTTCATATTGTGCCTTACCGTCCTGAGTATTGGTATCCATGAATATTAGGTCAAGCAATCATGTTAGCCTGTATAACTGATGGGAGGCTCAAAACACAGCAGAATGTTCCTTAGCCTCTTGCTTTGTCTAGGCAGCAGTCAAGGAAATGTCTTGCTTCATATCCTTGCATGTTCCAGATAGCCTATGAGGTTAGTCTGCCCTAGTGCGTGCACCCGTCTCCTTTTGACACCTGCATTCTTATTTTAGTGCAATATATAACTCTGCTTTTTTGTGGCATTCACTTCCTGCAAACCATTTGCAGCTCTTTGTGCAAATGGCTGTGGCTTGCATTTTGAATTATGAATGTGCCCTTTGTCAACAACAGATGCACGAGGCTAAACTCTGCTCTCAGTCATGTTGGGGAAGAACATGGGATCTGATCTTTCACATAGATGTCAGTTCAGGGTAATTCATTTAAATCATACACTACAGCATTAATAGAGTAGACTGGACCCCTGCTTTCTGGAGATGGCCATATATCTCCTAAAATATAACCTATTCAGTGGATTATGACTGATCACAGCTTGCAGGACAGTTAGTGAGGTGTGTTCTGAACCAACCTGCAAGAACAAGATGATGACTGTATATTGCCTTTTGTTATGTCTGTATTTGTTATGTTGTGTTAGCTTGCCTTTTCCAGGGGCTACAAATGCCTGTAAAGGAAAGATAGAAATAACTGGTAGACTTCAAAAATCACTGTCATGATACAAAACAAAGGAATATCCTACTAGGAGAGTCCTAGGGTATGCCAATGCCAAATCTCTTATTGCAAAGCACTATATTGCTTGCAAAATCGTTGCTGTTAGTTGGCTACACAATATTCTATTTGATGGAATGTTTGTCATGTGTTAAAAGCTTGAAGCATTTTACATGTGCATTGGAAGTATTTTCAGTACAGTAAACTGGATATTCTGATACATAATTTAACATCCCCCTGAGTTGTTTAGATATCTTGTGGTAAAGAGAGATGGGGAGAAGGGTTACCTCCCAATTGCACGTGTTCTGTTTCTAAAGCTGCAGTCTCTGCCTATTGAAAAAACAGGTCTTGAAGTATACCTGGAAGATAAAACTGGTTTCCAGCTTACCAAGTAATCAAGGTCTCCCAGACCTAAAGACTACCGAATGTTTGTTCAGCAGCATCACATTTCAATTCAGAGTAGTTGAAACCTTCCACAAATCAAACCCACAGCAACTGTGTGAATATGATGTGTGACCTTTTGTTATTCAAGAGTCTACTCAGTTACATGGAAATGTAGCAAATATCCAGAATTTCACTTAGAAATGTGTTCGTAGTCAGTGGAACACTTGCTAGGGATGAAGTCAGAACTGCTCTGCTGGGCAGTGGCTTTATTTTCCTGAGCTTTCTCTTACGGCTTTCAAAATGTCAGCATGTCAATTACTTGTATCCATTGCTCCCAGGTGGTTTGATGATCTTTGATGGAAAAGGATTGTAAAGGTAGGTGGTGGTTGTTGCTGCTGTTGTTATTGTTATTATTTGCTTTCATTGCTGCTAGCTTTGCAGTATCATTGGTGGAAATACAGAGCAATTTACTTTTGAATTTGGAAACCCTGTTTCCACTGGTCTACGTGACTATTGGGCATTTGCAAAATCTACTCAGTCTTTATAATTCCTGGACCCATAAAGTTCAGCTCAGTACACAAAGCTATAGCTGAATAAGGGTTAGGGTTAGGGTTAGGGTAGTTATTGTGGAGTATGTATGGTTAAAAACAAATACTAACTTCACTCTGCATTACTGTTCCTGGTATCCTGTAAATATCTAAGTAGGATGTAGACCTGGTGTAGTAATACTGGGAGATGCCAAGTTTTGGCAATGTAAACCTGCTGCTTTTCTCAAGCACCAACCTGAGTGCCTGAAACTCGACCAGGCTGGCATTTCCAGTGCCTGAACCACTGGAAATGCTGCATGATCTGCCTAGAAAAGCAAAGGAGACATCCATAAATTTAAGTCAGCCATTCCCTTCATAGAGCAGGAGACAATACAACTGGAAAGAAGGTTGTAAAACTGAAAGAGGAAGAAGGGCAAGGCATATTGTTTAAAAAGTTGAACACAGCTGACCTGAAATGTGCTAAGGATATGTATAGTCTAGCATTCTTCTTTTGATCTACATGAAATGCTCCTGAGTATTCTAGACAATAAATGCACTCCCTCTACAGACAGTTTCTTCTATTCCTTGTGACATACAGCTCTTGTGCTGAGGCTGAGAAGCTTTAGAAACTGCCAGACAGAACAATAGCAAGCGGGAAAAAAAGGGTATTATCTAGTCACATACCTAGCCAAGTTAGAACTTAATGCACAAATTAAAGGCAGCCAGCTGTTCATAAGAAAACTAACAAGCAGTGGGAAATAATCAGTGACTTACCTGAAGGATCAGTCCTGGGACTCATCTTGCTTTTTTCATTAATACCCCATTGCCAACAAGAAAAATGAGTCACCGAATTGTATTGTTAGCACCAATATTTGAGTTTTATACACAATAGGAGGATTTCTTTTCAGTTTGCTGTCTTTAGGCAATCAGAATTTTAGAATCCTTTTGTGCTCATTTTGTACATGTAGGCAGCTGTGCAAGAAATTAGTAGGTTTTGTTTTTTTTTTTTGTGAGCATAGCACATATTTGAGGCCTGGTCTCAAGTAATTCTGTCCAGTGACTGATGTCTGAGATGCAGCTCCACTCTCACTGTCCAAATTCTGTTGAGAGCAATTACACATCTCTGCAACTAAGGACAATCCTGAAAGAAGGATTCTCTCATGTGAAGCCTGTCTGAATGCAAGAGAGAGAGAGTGACTAGTTGTACTGGTTGTATATATGTAAATAAGCTTAATGATTAGAAATACCTTGCAGGGAATTTTATGCCATCAAGCTTAACATCTGGTTTTGTCATTTTTGATGCATTTTTTCACAGTCACAGTGCTCTGTGGTCCTTAGGTTGCTGGCAAAGGACCATATTAAGATCGTAGTTGATATGGCTGAAATTTGGTAGCCCAAATCCCTGAAGTCATCACAGTACAAGCCTTGCTGTTTTCTCCTTGTTTTTCTTACCTTGAGATTATCTTGAGACTTGGCAATCAGTCTGGAAACTGAAGTTGATTCAAATACAGTGTCTGCTTATTAACTTTAGTTCCTTAAAGTATCTGTCATCCTAAGTGATAAAAAGCAAAAGCTGTTAACCTGAAGCACTTTCAATTTAAAATAAAACAGAACAAGAAACCGACCAAACACCACCCACTCCACTCCCAAACCCAAAACAAACCCATTTCCTTATTGTCCATAAAGTGTTGTGGGATTTGAAATGCCGATAACCTCTCTTGCCTCCTCCCACCTCATAAAAGCTACTTCAGATGGTTGAATTGCAAGGAATACTGCATGCCCTATTTGTTTAGCTTTGTGGAGCGCAGGATTTGTGGTTGGGACAGCTTTTCTGGTTCCTGCTTTATTTCAGGAGAGTGCTTGACTCTTCCTTACATTGTCATTGGTGTAAGTGCCAAAGGCAGTATTAGTTTTAAGATGTCTTTAAGTGTAGTTACAGCATTTTAGATACGATGCAGTTCTTACTCTTGGTTCAAAGTGCATCCAGGTCAACAAGACTCACGTTGACAGGCCTGGGTGCCATGTGCTTCTCTTCTGTCAGAGACTGGTGCTATTCCAGCACTCTGATTTCCCTTATACAAGCTACCTCATCTCTTCATGCATAAATGCACACAGATAGAGAGCAATTCCTATTTCCAGTTTATTTTCCAAGAAAAGCAAGGTACCATAATTGACCCTATCACTAGGTTAGGATCCAAAGGGCCCAATCAGCTTGGTGGACAAAAGCTTTTCCCAGTGCTAATTGCAGAGGGAGCCTGACCATCAATTAGAACAATTTCTCTTTTCAGAGAAAGAAGGGCACATAAGGGATATTTCAGAGTAGATCCAAAAATAGCAGGTGGCTGTCACTTCTCCACTGTGCTCAGTTTTAATCATGAGATTGGAGAAATAACATGTCTGAGTTGCACAGGGATGTACAAATGTAGGTCTGCTGTCTAAATGCCAGAAATGGGTCTGGAGAGATATGGATTGTACAGATGAGACTGCAGCTCCTGACAGACCTTTCTACCTGTTTTCTCATGCAACGCATTTACCTTTCTGCTTTATTTAAAAGTTTTAAAAGATGTCAGTGGTCTCATAACGGTGTTGCAATGATTTATGTTTTAGTGCACTTTTTGACCTGTCAGTGAGTATTTAAACTGTCTGCTTTCATTCACCAAATTTAATAAATCAGAAGATTTATTCCATCCAGTGTATGTAGATGTGTGTGTATAAACTCTGGGAATTTATCCAGCAAATAGAGTATTAACTGTGCTGTTCAGTTTTTTGTTGTTTTTTCTTCTGTTTTATGCTTCGGTTTGGTTTCTTTGGCAAAGGAGGCATGTTGGCTTTCTTTGGTGTTGGTCAAATACCAACTAAACAGGCTCTGTTCGTTTTAAGTAATTGCCATGATTTAATGAATAATAGACTTTGCTTTTGGAAGGGAGCAACCCCATTAATGCAGAAGAACTCGCTGCTATCTCAGCATCAAATGTATGGTATAACAAAGCTGTCCTCCACCAGAAGCCGCATGCTGTCTCATCAAAAACAAAACCAGGAAACATTTTATTTACTGTGAAAAAGACCATATCAAAATAGAAATAGGGGAAGGGAGGAGAGGCTGCAGCTGCTGCAGTCTGAAATTTCAACTACAGAGCTCTTATTTTTTAATCTTTGTATAACACTTGTCAAATTTGACAAGTTCATGGAGCTGTTGGTTTGTGGGGGTGTGCATATGTTTACATATATTACTGGTTTATTTTCATGCCACCTCATAGTTCTTATTTATTAAGTGGTATTATATAAAGTTAGAAGTGATGGTCAAACTGAAGCATTCTTTGTTTGTTTTGGAGTAATGGGGCTTACAGTTGAGAGTGGATTTCAGTTATTTAACTTCCAGTGCATATGCTCCAACTATATTAATAAATTATTTTAGTTAATCTGAGTGGCAGTGCCACTTAATGTGCGATTGGACAAGTGAAGACATCATCCACCCAGAACTGAAGGCCAAGCAATCTGTATAGTATGAGCTTTGTGCTGGTGCCAAGCAGTCAGCCAAATTTGAGTCCAAATACTGAAAGAAAATGTATTTCACTTAATTATGCATTTTTGGCTATTTAAATATCCAAAATAATTTTCACCAATTACATATCTTTGTTTTGTTCTCTACGGCAGAAATCAAAAGGCAATTCATACAGTTAAGCTGATCAGAAGAGAAGCTGTTCAATACTTCTTGTTCAGCAGTATTTGAAATTCCCAAAAGCAGTCAGTGAACTGCTTTGCCTTCCATACTTGCATCCGACTCCCAAAATGCACAAGGGTTCAATTCATTAATTTCCTGTTGGTTTTTCATAGACATGAGCTCCATGTTTTTGATGGCATCTTACTATCTGCAGGCCATGAATTACTGAAGACTGATGAAATCTATGCAGCTTTTATGCCTATCAGTAGCTCAAGCCGTATGTTCTTGTTCTGTCTTTCTCTAGTTCTGTCTCTTTTAAATGTTTTCAGAAACTTCATGTGACGTTCTTGCCTGCTCCATCTTTATCCCATGCTAGTCCTTGTTTCCATTCTGGGAAATGTTTCGGATCAGCTGTGGAACACTGGGTCAGCAATAGAGACAACCACTGTCTGGGTGACTCCCATCTCTGCAGGAAATGTTTCCCAAACTAGTTGGGTTTTCTTGTTTCTGACACTGCTTGAATGCTCTGGTCTTATAAAATCACTCTTCTGTTATAGATGAGGTGGCAGAACATGATGTCTGTCATCTATTAAACTTGATTGTGCATCCACATGTTCATCTTCTTTGCTAGGCTTGGTCCAAAACCTGCAATCAGACTCTGTAGTCCCTTTCTGCTCATTGGTGCGTAGTCTAGAGCAGCACTTTGCTTGGATCCATGTGTGCTTATTCCTACAGCTGGTTTTCATTATGAACTGTATTGCATCCAACTCAGAATGTGAGTACTTGCCTGCATATTTGGGTATGAGAATGGTTTGGGGGTTCAATGCATTCAGGTGACTGCAGCTAGTACATGAAGAGTGTGGAAGTTGGGGGTTATTCTCTGAGTGAGCAAAAGTGAAAGAGGATACCAGAAGGGTGGGGCACTGATAGAGGTTGCCTAGAGAAGTTGTGGAGTCTCCATTATGGGAGATGCTCAACCTAGACTGAAAAGGGCCTTGAGCAACCTACGTACGTCTAAACTACTTTTGAATGAGGGGTTGGAACGGGTGACTTTGAAAAGTCCCTTCCAACTGAAATAGTTCTGTGAATCTATGGCTCTTACTCAGTTGCTCTGTGGGGTATTGGACTGACTAAGTTTGGGCAGGTGTGGTCTAGGGGAAGAAGAGTGCAGAAATACCATTTAATCTATATAGGTTCCTTAAATTCTACTTGTACTGTGGTTTTGAAAGGCTCTATAAGCTGTATGCCTTCTTCTAACTGGAGGATATATGGTTATCCTGTGTCTGTCATTAACAGTATACGTAAGAGTATGTGTTGAGACTGATACCTCAAAATTTAGCCTCAGTGCAACAGGAATTGTGAAAAGTCTGGTCCAGACATCACTGTTGCAACTTAGTGACCACAGCCAGATGCAGGTTTCAAACAATAGATTTGAGTGGCCTGCCATTAGGAGAGTCTTGGAGATAGAGTGCAAATTAGAGTATTTTATATATTCTTTCCTAATTATACTCTTATGCTCAGAAAGATTAGAAAAAAAAAAACAAATATGACTTTCTTTTAAGAAGAGATTAATAAGGACATGGGGGAATGGGCACCTACCCACTGCTTTCTTCAAATACATGACATGCTCTGATGCTTAATATTTCTAAAAATGGGAGAAATGCTGAGATGTTCAGATTGACATTTCAGTCTGATTTGTGTGTCTGTCTGAAATATAGGGTTCAATAATCCTATTATGTGTGTCTGGCACACTCCTTCTTTAGCGATGTGCCTTCCATAACTGCTATAATAAGACAGAACAGCCGAAGCCTAAATCTGTATGTCTCATCCTGTCACTCAGCAAAGTTATACTGTCATCAGAAGCAATGTATTGTTTTCTTTCCTGCTGTGGGGTATTGAGTTTTCTAACCTTTCTTAAAGTTAAATTTGTTTGGCTTTTTAACTTTCTTACCAGAGGTTAATGTTATTAAGTTGAGCAGGTAGCTGTAAAACTATAAGCCTTATTGCTTACCTTGCAGTAGTTGTACTGTCCTTTTACTAAACCCTAGCTGCACCAGAAAGCTCTGTCTTGTAGACTTGTGTTATTCAGGACTAATATGGTCAAGGTTGACAAGAACTGCATTTGAGCTGTCTTCCAATTCTGTGATATAAAGTATTGTGTTTGGTATGTCAGGAGCATCAGATTTATCATAAACTGTCTTACCATCAGTGAACATGAACTGCACAAACATTAATTCCAGCTTCTGTAAAAAGGATGCAGGAAGATGCAAGTGCTGCTGTCTGTCTTCTTCCCCAGCACAGCCTGACCGTGCTAGTTTCTTTGCCAATGTGGCAAAAGGACATCTAAAGTCTCTGCTAATTCCAGAACTGGTTATCTGCTTGATGTAGAAAGAGAAGAAATCAGTTTAATTTAAATGAAGTGGTGACATTCTGTCAACATTTTCCAGTATGGTCTACAGCAGTACTTGTATAAAGTATCAGAGGTGCAGACAGTGAGCCAACAGTTTCAGGATACAGTAGCAGTTCTGAAAGGAGGATGTCCATGTGTGCTGCATCATGGCACTCTTCTGGAGCTGCAGTCAGTGACGGTCATTGCTCTGCAGCAGCCATGTTGATGTGACCTTGCCTTGCAGCTGCTCTGAAGTATTTTTGTTATCAAAGAATGTCCTGAGAAGCCAGTCAAGAACTCACTTCCAGTGAAATGCTTTTAACAGTAGAAAGCATAACATAATAAATAATAATTGAAGTTGTTATTAGGTACTTCTGACATGAGAATCTCCTAAAGCACAAGATAGAAGCTTTCCTCCAATTACTTCCCAAAAGCAACATCTGTTTTATGTATTAGTTTTCTGCCTACAGTTAATGTGGAGTATGTATGGTTAACAACAGATACTAACTTCACTCTGCATTACTGTTCTTGGTATCCTATAAATACCTAAGTAGGATGTAGACCTGGTGTAGCAATACTGGGAGATGCTGAGTTTTGGCAATGTAAACGTGCAGAACTTTAAAAATACATACATGAAAAAAACAGTCAGTTTGGTTTTTCCCTGGGTGGAAAACAGAACTGCAGCTACCTAACTCTGACTGTCCAAGGAGAAGATCCAGTTTGTTAATGACTGCAGGAAGGAGTATTTCAAAATGCTGGGGGAGAGTGAGGATTAAATCTTTTCTTTATAAATCACTATCTATAAACCACTTCTGCCAGTGTTGTGAAGCCAAGCTATGGCCCTGGCAAAAGATAAAAGATCTTCCTTCTCTACTGCTAATTTAAGAGCGCAGGTTTTGCCTTTTCTCCCAAGCTCAGCAGTAGCTGTCCCTGCCATTGATTTAGTCTTCGTCTGTCACTTTCTCGTGCTCTTCAAAGGCTGATTGTGAAAGACTGGGTAGGTTCTGTTTGTTCACAGTTTCTCACAGCTTGGTCTCTCTTACTACTATCAATGCCGATAACAAGACTGTGAGCACCCTGTTCTTAGCGAATAAGACATCTTTTCATTTAGAGTGGCTTTGATTAAAAAATTCCCTTCTCTAGCTCTCAGAACTAATTGTGAACCAATTCTGGGTGGGCCCAAACATCCCTATACCTTTCTTGGGCTCCTTTGGTGTCTCTGGCTGGTGTTAACTCACTGTTCATTACCGACTCCAGATGGCTTGTGTTCCTTTTCCCCCAGCCTGCGTTATGTTTTGGCCTTTTATGGTGAGAGGAGACATGGTAGCTCTTCAAATTATTTGATGCTTACCACTGAGTCCAGGCTCTAGCTGCATTTTCCCTAGCTTTTTCATGGTGGCAGCAGCTTCACTTCAGCAAGGGAGGTCTTTGATCATATAAGCTGTTACTGCTATATGATGCTTCACCTTGGCCAGCCTGTTATTACTGCTTGAATAGGTATTTAGAGTAGTATTAGGTGTCAGAAAGGCGACTGCTTTTTCCTAGTTTTCCCTTCTGAAGGTTTTGAGGAGGGAGGAGAAGTGGTATAATAGAAAGCTTTTTGTTATCTCCTCCCTTATCTCTTCCACTTCATCCAAATCCCCTACTGTGTTGCTTGGTTTTATATTCATTCTGGCTGTGCAGGGAAGCATTTCAATGATAGTGTGTGTCTTCCTACTGGAGCCTCATTATTTTGTTGTATGCAATCTGCTAAACTCCATCCATGCACTGATTGGGGATATCAGTCTTCTGTACTTTATTTTTACCAGTAAGGTAGAGGCGACTAGTAAGTTGGGGTGTTTTTCTGATGTAACAGAAGAATGTACTTTATGCACACACACATACAAAGATTAGTGGGAGGTGTCCTTGCCCATAGCAGGGGGGCTGGAACTAGATGATCTTAAGGTCCTTTCCAACCCTAACTATTCTATGATTCTATGATTCTGTAGTCTGAATACTTCTATCTTATCAGTTGTTACTATGTGTAGCAGAAACATAGAATCTGTCAGATAAAGACAAAGCTCGGAGGCTTTTAAGGGGACCTTGAAGTTGTAGGAGGGGGAACCTCTAAATCCAGCATGTATGGTTCTATTTTAATTTATGATGCTGTATTGGGTATTTTGTGTCCTTGAAATCTCTTTGAACTGTGACTTTATATGGCAGATATACTCCACTTTTCCTTATTCAGCTTTTTATCAGAGACTTAGGAATTGCTTTAGCTCTCAATTAAGAAAACTGAACTGCTTTTCTCCACTTTACCATGCTTTCATCCATATTACACCACTGCAAGGAAATTGTATCACTGCAGATTAGCTTGTGCAACTGCATGGGTTCTGGGAAGACTGAACACTTTGGCATGCTTATGTTTATACACATTTGAATATATGTAGCAGAAACATAGTAATTACAGTACCATAGGATGGTTATTCTCCTGATCTTAGAAGTTTCTGATCACCTGGGACTCACTATAACAAAACTTGACCATCCAGCAGAGCATTGTAGAACATGCTCTTCCTAGCTCAGAAACGTACCCGATGGGTTTTGAATATCTCCCTCTGTGCCCATTAAACCACTGTTTCATAATAATGTGTTCAGTTGGGTCTTAAGTCTTTTTGGGCTCTGTAAGGGTAATCATCTTTTAATTCTTTATCTCAATGCAGAGACTTTAAGACATGTTGACAGCAGTTAATTTCACCAAAGACAATATTTGATCTTGTAATTGAAAGATGACTAACACTGGGTGTTTTTCTCTCTGTTTTTCTGCTTCTTCATTAGGGATGTGAATTAATTGAGACAATGGATCTGGACCTCACAGATTTCACCAAGTGCCTTCAGGTACTCCAGAAAAAGATAGAGAAGAAGGGTCTCCAGGTAAAGGCAAAACATCTTTTGTCTCTAGATTTTAGTAATTACTCTTCTTCTCCATGTATTTTGGTTTATTTTTTGAGTTTATACTGAAATGAAATTGTTTCCTGTAGCCTTGCCATTCTGTGGTTTTGCCATAATTTACTGCACACCTTGTAAGCATTGATGCTTCTAAGAGGAATTACACAGGGTGTCAATGAACAAGGGCTGGTTTTCTTAAAAGGCAGCTTGTATTGATTTCTGTTAATGAACTGCCCAAAGTGCAGAAGAGCTGTTGTGGCTGGTGTTCAAAGCAAGAGTCCCACTTTGGCATGTAAATATAATTTCAAGTCTTGGCACACTGAGCCTTGATGTTCATCTCCTTCCTCTCCCTTCCCAAAGGTGAGTTGAGGGGGGAGGCAGTCATCCTGCCAACATTACATATGGTAGGCAATACCTCCTTCTGCAGAAAGTTCCCCTGGAATCAAAAGGAACCTTTGCAGAGCAAGCTGTGTACTAAACTTAAAAGGAGCCATATGGAGTTGCCAGCTGCTCATTTCATTCAAAAGGCAATGGAGGCAATGTTCCCCCTCCCATTCCATAATTTGGTTTTGGGAGCCCACTATTTTTTTGTCTCTCTGAGACATGAAGTTAAAATTCCTCAGGTATTTCCAACAGAATGAGTTGGTGGCAGATGTCCTCTTGGGATTGCTGCCCTTTCCTTCCCCTCAAGCATTTGTTTATAAGGGCTGAGCTCTCTCTTCCACTCTGTACCTGTAAGTGAAAGGAACTGAGAGGAAACAGCTGCTGCATCCTCTTACCAATAGTGAGGGCAGTAGACATGTAGGAAAATGAATACAGCAGCACACGATGGAAGGAGATGTATAAACCTCTTTTCCCATTTTCATGGCAGCAGGATAGGAAAGTTGCCTGACTTCCGGTGATCACTGTACTCCAACAAAGCAGCAAGAGATGGAAACACCAATATCACTCCCTCTTTCTTTACTCTCCTGACTTCAGGCTGATAAATAATTAACCTGTTTTTGCTTAAGCTATATTGAAATGCCTTGATCTTCTAAAGGAAATATGGGACATTTCAGAGTGCTGTTGCACATTGCCCATCTGCAATTGTGTCTCCTCTTGCCACCTTCAATACATGCTATTGTTCATGAGGGCTTTTTCCCCAATCAGTATAGACAGAGAGGGGTTTATCTATTTACTTCTCCTATCTGTCTGGCTGAGAGGCAGGAAACTCTTTATGTGATAGTTTTTTCCCCCTATATTTTATCACTGCAAGAGCACAGAGGGGTCGCTTCTCAACTAGAACACAAAGGTTGTCACAATGGGTGTCATCGGAGCAGATCACTTAGCCTAGGAATTGTTTTGACTTTGGCAAGTTAAGGTGCTTCCCTCTTAACAGAATTACCCTTAGAATGAAGGAGAGCTTGAGTGTTTCCTGGATTCGTTTCATTATCAAATCCCAGCTATTGCTACAGGGGATTCTTTTTTTAAGCTATCACAAGAGGTTTTATAATGAATAATCAATGTGTGATTAAAATAAGACCAATGGGAACATGACAGGTACAGATGTGTTTCAACTACAAGTAGCCTATTTGTAAAACCTTGAATTCTTTCATCACTCTCCTAGGTAAAACCCTGTTAAGTTGACTAAAGAATACTGCATTATAACCCTTGATACTTTGTCAAGTACAAGCCAGAGTGTAATTGCAGTAATTGCATAGTTCATGCCAATGCACGAAACATAAGATTTCAGTTCAGTTACATGTGAGATGTGCTTTAAATGCAGTCAGGAGTTTTTCAGAGGTGCAAGATGTAGCGCAGATACATTTTCTAAAGTACCATGTTCATTCAGCCCTAGCTGCTTCTTGCTTGCAGTGTCTCATAAAACCTCATTGAGGTGCTATGCGCCGATTCATTCACACTAGCAAAGCACACACTTCTGGTTTTGGTCTTCTTCATATTCTGACATAAGGAATTCCAAGAAGTTGTTTATTCAGTGTTGACATATATGTGGAACTTAAGCAAATGGAGCCGAAAACACAGTTGTATAAATAACTAGTTTGGGTTCCAATTTGCCTTATTTTCAGAATATTAGGTATCATTTATTAGCAGAAGGCTTGGTGATTGTTCAGGATGTCCTTATAATGCAATGTTTAGCTTAATGCCTGGTCTCTCGGTACCACAGATATTCTGAGTGCTTGCAACATGTACTGGCCTCAGTTTATAGATACAGCTTTTTGGCTCCTCTGAAACTCCAACCTCTTTATATACCTGCATTTGCACAGGTAATGTGCTGGCACACAAAATGTCAAGTGGTGAGAAACAGACTGCTCAAGCCATAGATCTGAAATGTTTGAGGAGAATGCAAATTTCTTCAGAGCAGAAAGCTACCATTGAATTCTGTGGTTACCTAAGAAGTACATACAATTGAGAAGAAAGGAAGGTCCAGGGTCTGAAATCTGGAAGTGGTCAGAGAAGGGGTTTTTCATCTACATTGGCATTTTTGTCCCAAAGTACAAATTTGCATGTCACAATGACAGTGTTTTTCATTCTGGGAAGTATCATAAAAGCTTTCCTTTTAACTGAGAGTATTCACTAGGTGGAATATGACTTCCTGGTTCCACAAAAAATATTTATTCCTCTGGCTTTGATTTTTACCCACTTTGTCTGGTTTATCCAGAGCACTTGTCAAAGAGGAGTATGAGAGGCACTCCAAATCTGGTTTCCTATGATTTATAGTTGAAGTTACTAAACAAGGAAAATCTCTCTTTAGTATCTTTAAAAAATATATATTGATACTACAGTCACGCTGTGTTTGCTGCTCTTTCTGGGTAGCAATATGTTAAGCTAGGAAATGAATTATATTCAATGTATATACAATCCTATGACATAGTTTATCTGGATGAAATTTAACTGTAAGGAATGTAATATATGAAACAGATGTTTCCCTGTTGGTTAGAGAATAAGTTATCATTTACCTGATATATTGAATGGATAACAGTTCTGCTCTGATCTGTCAGTCACCTCTATGGAAGCTCTATGTCATGGAGTTTTTTGAGCTCACATGAACACATGGCATCAACAGTTTGTTCAAAAGGAATTTGGGCTTGTGTAATTTACTTTCCATGGCTCCACACTTCCATCCTCTTCGTCTTCTCACTTCCTGTTCACCCAAATAGCATTTGATACTGGAATAAAGCAGTGAAAGATAATCAGGTTAACAGCTTTCTCAGAGGTCACCTGAGTGGGAGTGAAGGTGAGATAGGCACTCAGCGCCCCCACTGGAAAGAAGGCTGCAAACTTAATTTAGATTTTACTAGTTGTTGGAAAATTCAGTTTGAGAAAAGACCTTAGACATGCCTTTACCACTAGAAAAAATGCACTTGGAGTTGACAATCAACTGAAACATAAATCTGGAAGAAAGCCACCTTGTTATCTGTAAATCTGCCTTCTAGAATAATTAGCTAAATTCATAACTGCTTTTTCCTTATGTCTCAAATATAACTTCTTACAATAGTTTCTGCATCCTCAGGGTCACTCATTTCTGGTTTACGTTGCATAGCCAATTCATGCAGAAAGCAGCACTGGAGTCATTTTGTGGTAATCTTAAGTCACCTAATTATATGTATTTATAATTACATACTGCAATGAATATTAGAACAAGCAGTAATTACATGTTGCAGTGAATGTTAGAACAAGCAGTACCCTTTATATGTGCAAGCTAGACTCAGTCTTAATTTCCCCTCTCCAAAGCCCTAATTCATTTGTAAATTGCATTGTACTGGATGGGTGAAACAGTGAAATACCACCAACAGAATGTGACTCCTGAAGTTTCTTTCCAACCTAAAGGCTGTTAGATACATCTCTTTCTGCATGACTGTGAGTATGCATGCACGCACATGTATGTATATAAACACACACATTTTCTTGCATTATACCTTCCTGGCCTTATATGATGCTTTTTTAATGTCTTAATAACTCTGTCTTTATTTCTGCTATATGTTTCTTTTCCAGTGTTTATGGTCTATTGAACACTTAGATGTGCATATTTTGCTTTACTGCTTTAATCACTATTTTATCCATTCTGTGGTTATGTGGGTACTTCCCTTTCTTCATTACAAGACCTTCAAGTAAACTTATTAACAGTTATTTCTGTCTGGTTCTACTTTCTATTCTTAATTTTCTCTCATGTAACACAAGCTATTTCAAGAAAACATTTGAACTGGCAAAGCGGTAGGCATGCTTACAGATATCTTTTACTTAGAGATCAACATATCTTGCATTAAAAGTGAACATTAGTATCTTCAGTTTGCAGACTGGAGAGCAGAAATGCAGAAGCAACTTGTCCACAGTCTTCCAGCATGCTAGTGGTACAGTTGGGGAGGATACTCCTACTCCCAGCCTTCATCAAGTGCTTTTTTCATCACAGTGTCCTGCTTTGACTTAGAGGCAGCTCATTGCAGCTCACGGCAGTGAGAAGTGAAAGTATGTATATCAATTATGGAGTTCTAAGAGAGAATCCTCATAATGTAAAGATAGATTTAAGCCATTATCTTTATCTCGCACTTACAAACTCTGCTTTCTTTAACTGTTTCATCTAAAATACCATTTAGTCTTAGAACTAAACTCCGGGACTTTTCATTTAACTTTATTATCTTTTCTGCTTAAAAAAAAGTTAAAGCAGCTCATTTGGTTATATGGGCTGAAGATATAAAAATGTATTTTATTGAAACCTACACGCCTTCTGGAGGCTTAATATCAGTGTGTTTAAATTGATAAAAACATCAGTGTCAAGATG
Organism: Forpus xanthops; assembly: GCA_032466535.1. NCBI lineage: Eukaryota > Metazoa > Chordata > Aves > Psittaciformes > Psittacidae > Forpus > Forpus xanthops. The sequence continues at coordinate 31,742 of JASSUY010025252.1, forward strand.
AAAAGTGAAGAAACCCAAACCAACTCTTCCTAGAAACCCTTTGCAGTAAAGGGATACTATACTAACATTTCCATCTAAAAATTGCATTTTAAAGGTTCAATCTGTCAGCAGTCTAAGATATTACTTCTTTTAAGTGAATGCAAGCATTCTTCTCTTTGCTGTTCTAAAGAAAGCGTCAAATCAGTCTGCTTTCTTTTCAGTTGAGGGAGGCTAAACTTAACATAATGCTAGTGAAGTCCTGTGTTTATAAAGTGCTGAAGGGAAGACAGCGATGTTCATGTACCACCTTCAGCTATGCAGTGGTTCAGACAGGTTAAGCACCACAGGTTGTCTTTACATGAAGAAAAAGACCCTGAAGGAAAACAGAAAACACTCTAAAATGAAAATCAGGAAATTTTATGCCAGATCACTACTTGTTTTCATTTCTGAAAACTTTTGGATACCCAGAACAGTATCAGAAGTGGCTTTTAAAGGAAAGCCTAGGAATGAGGACAGGCTTTTTCAAGGATTTTGGACCAGGGAAGTAACTAAATACATATATTATATATTATAATATATATTACTAAATAATAAACAGGGGGAGAGGCAGTGAAGATACCAAAGCTCGTATGGAACCGGAGTGTGAAGCTTTTACAAGGCCCTTCAAGTTTGTGGCTCTACCTCCGAATTCCATATAGGACACAGGGCTAAAAATTAACCGGTTTCGTTTTGGCAGTGCTGTTGAGTTCTTCTTCTTAATGCCTCGCAGGAGGAGAATAGAAAATGCAAATGAGATTTATTTTAGGAGAAGTTAAATATGTGCAACGAAAAGGTTTCTATACTGTCAAGTGATGTATCAAAAGGTTTTAATGAGTTATTAACAGTAATCCTTTTCATAAACCTTTGTCAGAAACAAATGGATCTAAAACATTTCCTAAAAATTCTCACTTAAAAAATGTAGAATTTCATAATCATTTTCAACAGGAATAAATCCTTCCTATAGGGTTGTCGTAGTTTGAGGCCCCTCAAACAGTTCTGTGCCTCCCCCCCCCTCTTTCTTCCCCAGTCCCGGGGAAATGGGA
>JASSUY010025256.1:0-24254 GCA_032466535.1 Forpus xanthops
AGCTACAGGTTGGGCAGAAAAGAGATTCAGAGCAGCCCTGTGGAGAAGGACTTGGGGGTGTTGGTTGATGAAAAAATAACATGATCTGGCCGTGTGCTCTTGCAGTCCAGAAAGCCAACTGTATCCTGTGCTGCATCAAAAGGAGTGTGACCAGCAGGTTGAGGGAGGTGATCCTGCCCTCTACTCTGTTCTCGTGAGGTGTTCAAGGCCGGGTTGGATATAGCCTTGAACACTGCCAGCGATAGAGCATTCACAACTTCCCTGGGCAACCCATTTCACTGCTTCACCACCCTTACAGTAAAGAATTTCTTCCTCAGATCCAATCTAAACTTGCCCTGTTTAAGTTTGAACCCGTTACCCCTTGATGATACTATTCCTAAATTATATTATAGTTCACTGAAGTTGCTAAAATTTGTGTTCCAGTGGCATTTAAGCTGAATACCATCTACTTACAAGTTCTTAGTTCTGACTTTCTTGATATAAAATGACATGGATAAAATGGAAATATGTGAGGTTCATTCTGATTCCCATTAGAGCACTACTGTCTTGATGTACTGTTGCTTCCTTTATCATTCAGATGTCTGGAGCTCTCTAGATGATTAAATAGGAACCATTGAAGGCAAGTCCATAAGAACTTGCCACACTCCTTTAAAGTCATATAGGTAGGCTTGAGTAGCACTTATTTGTGAAGGTAATTCTCCTAAACTCTATTATACTTGCTTTTTTTTTTCATAGGAATTATAGCCATGTATTGTGCATGAAGCCTAGATCCTAGTGCAAAGAAAGAAGTGATTCCCATCATTTATTCCTCTCTCACCTTTTCCCATTTTTGTAGTTGGTAATGTTGCACCTTCTATACGTTGGATTAATACCCTGATTTTTGAAGCTGGCCGTGTGTGTGTGTGTGTGTGTTCTTCCAGGCTCCTGCACAATATCAGCTTGTAGTGTTCTGTTTTGCTTTGGTTTCTTTTTTTCTGAGAAAAGAGCTGCAAAACCAATCTCAAAAATTATTCTATTTTATGATTTTAAAAGGTTCTGAGTTTGGATTTTTAAATAAGTTTGCTTTTGTGCGAAAGAAAATATTTGGTCTTGACGCTTATTTCCCTTATACCTTTCTGATCCAGTAAAACTTATCCTGATCTGACATTAGTTAAACCTTAGGTCTGCTGAATATTAAGTAGTACCTCCCTCAGTGATATTAGCAGAGGCATGCAGAAGTACTCAGAGACTGAATTTAGCTCTATCTTGCTCTTGCTTTTTTCATCTCTTTACCCAGCAGAAAATTTCAGAGAAATTAAGCCTCTGGAGATTCCAAAGCACTGCTCTCAGTAGCCAAATGAGGAGCAGAAATATTTAGTTTGCCAGGGAATACTGATATTGTCTGTAGGCAGAATATAATTAATGATTAATGTATTTTTCTTGTGCGGAGAGATTGGGACTGCCTGAACACATGCAGGTTAATCATGGGAGACATTCTAATATGGGCTAGAGAGGGAATAGTGTAAAATCATCAGTACTGTTTCAGGGAATGGAATGGACAAAGGATTTGCTGGATTTTTTCAAATTCTAAATGGTTGATTATTAAATTTAATGAGCCATGTTATGCCTTGTAACTAGGTTTTATGGAGCAATAATTTGAATAGGGAGTAAGTACGTGGCAGACATGCTGTAATTTGATTTTTCCAGTCTTATTTTGAAATTTTGCTTGTGTAAGCCCCTCTTGGTAAGCATGAAGGAAGATATTTATGTGTTTGTGGTTGGTTTGTTTAGGGTTTTGTTTTTTCCCCAAATGTTTTCTGAAGTCAGTGAACTTGAGGACCATGCTTCAGGCAGAAGCTTGACCATCACATCCTAGCTGAGTGCCAAACGTGAGTATGCCTTGAAAATCATCATCAGAATGGAAACTTGGGGGGGGGGGGGAAATGCCTGCAGCATCCATACTACAGTATTGCAATATTGCTTGGAGAGGCAACATTGAGCACTTGTTACCCTTTATGTTATGTGTGAGGGCTTGCACAGAGGCCCATCTTGCTAGCTTACTTTTTGACAGGGCTTTTACAGGGAGTCTCTGTGGATAGAAGACCTGTATACGGCTTAGGGTTAGCTAATGGCAAACCAGACACTGGTGTGGGTCTCAGCCTTGATTATTCATGGCCTGAGTCTGGGAGGTGTGAGCCCAGTAGTTAGATCCCTTAGACAGGGCTGTCTCATCAATTTCCGTGCCTGTGTTGCTTGCCCAGCTTGGGAGAAATGTACTGTAATAACAATAACCAATTCTAATAAAAAGTCTGTTAGAGAAGTATGATTAAGTCTCCTGTGGAGGGTGCATTGTGAGCATATTGACATATGGAAATGTACTTTAATCCATTTAGTGCTTTGTTTCCTTGAATATATTTCGATGATACAGAACTGTAATTTTTCTGCTTGGGATGCAGTTATATGCAATTAACTGACTTACGTAATAAGCTGTTTGCAGGTATATTATTGTAAGTTAAGAAATGCACTATTTAGTGCAGTTTGGTGAGTCTTTATTCAATAATGTATATTGTGTAAGGAGCCTACATATGCCAGCCTTGGCCTTGAAAGTATCTCAGTTGTTTGAAAAGTGATTCTTGTGCAAGGAATTTAAACTTGAAATAATAATACCTTTCTAGTTAATGGAGCTGTTAGAATTCTGTCTGGAATTGATGTTCATGGCACCTGTGGTACTGTGTGTGTGCAACTCTAATGGTATTGGAAGACCCTGTTTTAAGAAACTGGATTAAGTATCTGCTTTCTCTTGTGAGACTACTAGTGTAAACTTCTGTATTTCTAACCCATGGAACTATTTTAAATCTAGTTTTATATATGGCATATAGTATAGCGTTGTGAATTAGACATGTTTCTACAGCTGCTTATGGGTTTACAGCATTCATTTTGAAGCTTGAAATGACTTTGCTTTGTGTTTTGTAAATCAGTATGTTTTGTGTAGTCTGTCCGGACACAATTGTTCTTAGAAGTCAATGGAGATTAAAGAGGAATAAGAAGATTTTTATTGTTCATTTTTTCAAATCCTATTCTTAGATAGAAGAAAGTATTAAAGTATCCTAGTTCAAGATATTTATTTATAATATATTTAGGTTGTCTAAGCCTCAGATGTCTTGGTGCTCCAAAATTAAGTACATGGGGATTTTTAAAATCAGATTTCATTGTCTTTGATCTCCAAATATCATAAACTTGTATTTTTTTTGTTTTTTATTTCCTTTCTAAACTCTTACCTATTCCATGGTGCTAAGGTATTAATAGCTGATGTCTGAAAAATACTTGGAATAAGTGCATGTAGCTAGTTCTAGCAGATATTCGATTCCCATTTTGTTACTGTAAAGACCAATTGGTTTGTAATCTGTTCTTCAGCTGTTGAAAATTTGATGCTGTACTTTGCACAGTGAACAAAGCTGTACTTTCAGGTTCCTAAGGTGGTCTTGAACCAGATCTTCTCCTACAGTGGGCCTAGGGTCTGAATCACTTAACTAAGCAACAGCTTGTGGAGATTTGTCACGACTAAGTTATATTGGTATCAAGCATTACCATTGGCCTTATTAAGAATCAGAACAAAACCTCGGTCAAAGGAAGAAATTAGCCCATTTGAGATTCTGTATGGTCTATATGGATTCTATATCAATCTCAGTTTAAAGGAGATGACCTTCAAGAAGTAGAAGGATACTTTCCTGGTAATCTTGGGAAAACAGAAGAAATCAATGGCAGAGTGTTAGGGAACAAGGCCAGAGGTTTGGATTATCCCTATCCATCCTTTTAAGCCAGGAAATTGTGTTTTTATTAAGAATTTTGCAGGTGATCCCCTACAAGAGAAGTGGAGCAGGCCATAGCAGGTATTACTGACTACCTTCACAGCAATGAAGATAGAGGAACAGTCTGCTTGTATACATTACTCAAGAATCAAGAAGGAGCCAGAACCAGAAAAGCACCAGAACTGAGAAAAAGTATGGTGCGTCAAGTCTTCAGGACCCATGCGTGTGAGACTACATTGATCATAATTTGGACTTGTAAAATAATAATACATGTAGAAGCATGGAATCAAACTCTATATCTAAGACTGATACAAAATGTTACCAGTGTCTTAAACAAGGGTGATTGTTGCATCTGTACTCAGCTACCTTAATCAGGAGAGAGACTGGATATTCCTTTAATTGGCCTCCCTATCCCATTTAAGACAAATTGGAATAGATTAGATGTGGAAACAAGTTAGAATATTTCTTGAGGTGGTGCAAGAAAGCACCTCATGGAGATTTGAGAAAATCTGGGAAAAATTAACATCACAGGTACCAAATCACTCCTGGTTGAGAATGTTAGTTTCTTACTGTATTGGTAATAATAAGAATGGTTTTGGTTACACGTATAATGATCCGCTGCTCCTTTTGGTGTTGCAAACAATCCATGATGAACTATGGTGAATGGAAAAAAAAAAACCAAAATTAAGCATCAAGTAGAAACAGGGAAATATTTCAAGAAACTTTAAATAAGAATGGAATAAGTAGCTGCAAAAGAATTTGCAATAGCACAAGAAAAGGGGGATTGAAGAATAGGGTGAATGGAAGAATCAAGGGTATGGAAAGTGTTCTGTTCTCAGCTTTTGTAATGACCATGAAGTATCTAAATTGAGTGGATCCAAATTCAGTGCCTTTTTAGCTCATGCAACCATTAAACTGGTAACTCTTCCATGTATGGGTGGTGCCTGCCAGTTCTGGTACATGCCTTTGATGGAGGACCCTGGGGCGGAAAGGTGTTCTTATGATGGATGCTCATGAATCATCTGAAGACCAGTGAAAAGTGATGCACCATTGGCAAACTATGATTTCAGAGCTCATTGTTCCTTTGTGAAAATAATTTTGCAGCCTATTGATTAAGCTTATAAAAGCACAATTTTAATATGCCTCCTGCTGTGTTTTTAATTCCCTCACTGATAGTCAAGAAAATTCTTACCAACTTTCAGGATGATTTGTACTATACTTTTACCTTGATGGCATATTGATTCTGGTGAACATTCCTTCTGCAAACTAATGAACAAGCTTCTTAAGTCCAGTTCATGGAGGTTGTGTAGTGAGGTTTTTTACACCTAGGAGTTAATCTGCTGGTTCTGTATTCTGATAGCAGGTACAACCTAGGAGGAATGGGTCAGGTTCTTTTGTGGAAAAAGCTTCCTGCTCTTTCACTTTCTTCCTTCTTGATTAGACTTTCCTGACACTTAATGGTCATCTTTTTTGGAAGTTTTTATCTCACATTAAGTTACAAATAATTTTCCTAGTAACCAAAGCTGGTGCTGTATTCATGTAGGAAAAATTTGCTCATGGAAAGTGGTCTTGGAAATCTGTTTGTAGACTGAATAAACACGGGAAGATCTACATTTATTGCACTACCTCTTCACTTGCTTTTTGTTCAGTAAAAGTAGTTGTAAGCCTCCCCCTCCCCTCAACCCCACAAATAAAAAGCCTCAAAAAGAAGGAACACAATGTAAGCCAAGTTCTAGAACTGAAGAACACTCTTAAACCAAAGTGGGGGAAGCTCAGTTGTGTTGGTGAACTTCACTAGTGTATTAAAATACATTAAACTCTCATCCTACCTTATGTGGAGAGAGATTTCATCCTTTGAGAAGCCCTGGGCTGTGAGCACTCACACATGGTCCGTGGTAGCTTTGCTCAGGCAGCCCATTGCTGTGAGCAGCAGCTGGTACTATCTGCATGTCATTTTTCAAAATTGTGAGCTGGGCCTGAATCTCTGAAAAGGAAATAAATACTTCAGGATTCATCCCTGGAATAATAGCAAATGCAGGCATATTTCTTTGTAATGCAAGGTAAACTACCTGTATTTTTCAAACAAATAATTACTGCTTTCCCCTACACTCTGGAGGCTAACAGGCTCCCAATCATATGAATGAGGTAATCTTTCAGCAACTTAACACTAAATTTGAGAACAGCTGAAATAAGGAAACCACTTAGAGGAAAATAACCTCTCTGTGATGGCCCTTTCTCAGAAATACAAGATTTACTGTTCAGCACCATCAAGTGTGTAGGAAAACAGCTGAATGGGAGAATCTGTTCACTCCTGTAAGTACTTAATAGGACTCTTATTTTCCTTTACTAAAGAAAGGCTGCTGACATCTGCATTTAGTTGAAGCTAATGGCTGGGGGAGACAAGGAAAGACTGTACTATAAACCAAGAGGATAAGATTAATGTTTCTTTTAGGTCAAAAACATCCTCTCTTTCCCACCTGAATATCTGCAGGCCTCAGCAGAAGACAAATGCTTGAAGTACTGAAAGGCTAAGTATAATCTAGTTGTTAAAGGAATAGAGACTGTGCATTTGGCTGGGAGGTGGGAATGAGCTCATAAAGGAGTGTCTGATTATACATAGGAGCATATAAGGTTAAGGATTCATCTACTGCTACTGAAGTGTATGTTTTAGAAATGGGGGTCTTAAAAGCAAACTTTGCTTCTTGTTTTTGTACAATGTAATTTTCTATGACTGAAGATGACAAGTGGTAACAGGTTTTTTACTTTTTTTTACATTTGGGGGGAAATAAAAATCCTCTGCATAATCTAAGAGGAAATTTAATTCCAGATTTATTTTTCGCAGAGGGTTTGCAGACGTGTTATGGTCAACAGGAAAACTCTTTCAAAACACCCCCAGGTGAGCTGAAACTCATGATTGTAGATGTAGATGCAGTAGGAGCCAGTAGGAGCTTAAACACCTAAAACCAAAAATCAGACAAGTTGTGAAACAAGAAACAGTTTTAAAACAAAAAATGAGCTGGTATTAGTGGTATTCTAAAGTACTAGGAGAATGTATTTGTTGCCGTGGAGAAGGCAGGTTTTCATAAAGCCAGAGAAGCTGAAGTAATAGTGTGTGGTTTTTAATCCACTTCACAATTTTCTTACCACAACCATTTCTCATTTGAGTTTACTACTGCTATAATACTGAAATATGTTAGTCCTTCCATGTATGTTGTTGTGTGCAACTATGACTTACAGGTATTTACACATCCCAATTCTATAGTCTGGACCCAGATGTTATTTACAATCTGTTCAGGTCATGGTTTTGCCTTTGGTAAAACTCTGCATAAACTGAATTTAGGTTGTGTGATGTTTCAGCACACGCATAATCTCATGATAATTTTTATCACCTGTGCTCCCTGTTCTACTAACGGTGTGCACTAAAGAGATTTAAATTACAGTTGCCCTGGCAAGGGGGAAAGTGAGCTAGGTGGTTCTGAGATTGAACACTGTTCAGTTATTTAAAACTCGTGTGTACCCTTTCTAGTTGCCAATAATGTAAAAAACCATGACCATTTTTAAGCTGTGTGTTTGTGTGAGTATATTTGATTATAACAAGGGAGAATTTTTTCATACAGTGTTGTTTTTTTTAGTTATTTTTTTCTTGTGGGTGTAGCACACATTGAGGTATAGGATGACTGATATAAATTGCCAGTCTATAGTAGATGCGTTCTGAATCTTTCAGAAAACTGAGTACTAGCATGAATTGCTTATACTAAGGTGGGCTTAATACTAAGAAACAGCTAAAAAGTAAAAGTGTGTTTTTTTTTTTTTTAAATGCAGATAAATACAGGTATGAGAAACAAAAAGAAACTGGAGAAGGGATGGGGAGGGTTTGGAGGCTTCCAATGTCTCATTGAAAGAAAAAGTAAGAAAGAGCTAGTGTAGGTCGGATTGGAAAAGCAGCAGGGAAGAGGGAACATAGGAGCTGTATATGGATGATGATAATGTCTAAAGAGAAAATCCTGTGATCCCTCCCACATATAAGCCTATATACACCAATATATGTCCCAAATATGAGCTGACTTCTGTCAGGTTGTTTTGTGGGAAAGGCTTGCTGGGGTGTGTTTTGTCCTGCAGAAATGCTTTTAGGCATAATTTTTTTTTGAACTTCTTGCAATATTTCAGGTATATACAAGACATGATATATGGCAAGATTCAACTACTTCTCTAATCACGTGCAAGACTCCCTCTTTTCCTAAACAATGGAAATGCAAGTTGGTTGAATTGTTTACTTAGAAGCCTGTTAGGCTGCATAATCTATTTCATAGAGTCTCCAGCATTCATGCTGAATCTTCAGAACACATTACCAAAAAGGCTGAGTCCCTTCATAAGAGAGGAAAGCATTTCACTTTGGACCAAGCATGGAAATTTTCTATAACTTACAAAATTGAACAATGTCTTGTTTTGAAATAACCTTATTTCTCCTCTGTGCTTAAAAACCCCAGCAATCTATGTGAGCTCTGTAGAATTTCATATTAAAGGTGAAGTTCTGATATTGGTTTAAATTTGGTAAAAGCAAGTCTAAGATAGCTCCAGAGCTCTCTATATAAGAGTATAACGGTGATAAAAACAGAAGGAAAATATTTTTTTTTTTTTTCTAGTTAATAAAAAATAATAATCTTGTTTATCTTTTTTTCTTATTAAGAGAAATCTGTCAAACTCAGAAGTTATGTCATGGGCATGTGTAGGGACTGGTTACTAATATTTGGCTTTGTCCTTCTATTTGGAATTTGTTCTCTTCTATTGAGATTTCTATCTACCTACAGCCACTGTCTCCTCGCAGGTATTTAAATAGCAGGAAATTATGGATGAGTGGAGGGCTCCTTGTCATCTATTCAAAACACTGTGGTCTTAAATTTATTCTGGCCAAAATAGCTTTGAAATCACAGAATCACAGAATGATTTGGGCTGCAAGGGACCTCTGAAGATCATCTATTCCAACCCTGCCGCTAACGCAGGTTCATCACCAGCAAGTCGAACAGGTTCACATCCTGGCAGGTTTTGAATATCTCCAGAGAGGGAGAATCCACAACCTCCTGAGCAGCCTGTTCCAGTGCTCTGCCACCTTCATAGTAAGAATTTTTTTCCTCATATTCAGATGGACTTTTTGTGTTTCAGTCTATGCCTGTTGCCCCTTATCCTGTCCCTGGGCACTACAGAAAAGAGTCTGGCTCCATCCTCTTGACAGTTGCTCCTAAAATATTTGTACATAGATTTGTCTCTTTTGGATTTAGCAATCAGCCTATGTACTAGGTTGGACACAAACCAGTAGCAGCACCAAGACCATCTGAATTTATGCCTGATGCAGCATTACTCAAACCAAAGGCCTAATTCTGAGCAATGTTCACGGTGGTATGGTGCAGTGCTGGTCTGCAGCTGGCTTGCAAATTGCTCAGAGGTCTATAGATCAAACCAAATATTTTCATTATCTTGTATTTTGCATGAAATCATTATGTCTTCTATAATCACCACCTGCAAAATTGCTGTAGGGATAGGGAACTTTATAACCATCTCTGAGGCAGTCAGGCATTTTATTCTGCCGCCTTGGTGTCATTCATACCTTACATTTCTATTAAGCAGCCTGGTCTGACACCTGTCTCTTTAACCCACTCTCCTAACCACATATGTCTGCATGTAAATAATTAACAGTCCCTTTTTGTGAAGCCACTTATCTTTGCTCTCCAGTAAGAATAACTGCTTATAATATTGCAAATAATAAAATGTGTCACTCAGTCCTTGTAATAAAAGCTTAAAATCCAATGTAAGGGATGTTGGTGTAAGTCAACATGAGCAATCATACTGAAATTTGAAAAACTTGAATGTTATACCAAGTAAAAATATTTTTTTTAATGCATAAAATATGTAAGATTAGAAAATTAAATATTTTGGAACATGTTACTTCAAGGATTAATGGTGAAATACTCAGATTTGTTTTGGTTTTCCATGTTAATTAATTTGCAGATTTATTTTTAATGCAAAGAGTAAATAAACAGTATATTATATAGCAGTGGAACTACTGAATTCTCTATAGAAAACTTGAAATGGAACTTTGGATTTCTTGGGTGCGTGTGATGTATACTTCAGGTCACTTGTAAGTATGGTGTGATAGCATTGAAGTGCTAGTTTCTACTAAATACCGAGATACGTTGTTTGATTGCTTTCTATAAGGAGCAGATACTGATAGGACATTGAGGCTATTTTCTCCCTTATCTGGAGTTTTTATGGAGTTATTATGGAGTTTTTGTATACTGAAGGGGTAACTGGTGTGCTTGTGAAAGCTGTGAAAGGTTGTGAAAGTTATTTGGGGTTGGGAACCTCTAGCTAATTACTCTTTCCCAGAGAAGTGAATGGCGAGAGAGGTATGTCAGCAATAATTTCCATGGGGGTACCTCATGTAACCAGCTGAGAGGAAGGGTGGTCTTGCTGACTACTTATAGCTATGATACAGCCACTGTGCACTGTACTGCCCAGCCAGCTTTTAACCTGCTTATGCTCACACATGTGCTGGTGGGCATGCATTCACCTCAGCCAAGCTGCTTCTACTGCTGGTGAGGAGAGCTGAGTCTCCCAGAGGCACACAGCCAGGACTCCTATGTACATAACTCCTCAGATGGTGTTGTGGTTTAAGCCCAGTCTGTAGCTCAGAACCACACAGCTGCTTTCTCACTCTCTCTTTTCTTCTCCCCCACCCTCACTCCCAGAGGCTTGGGGAGGAGAAGAACATTAGCTCCTATATATGGAGATAAGAACAGTCCAGTAACTAAGGTATAACACAAACCACTACTGCTAGCACCAATAATAATAATGATAAGGGAAATGACAAGGGGAGAGAATACAATTGCTCACCATCAGTTGACTGGTACCCAGCCTGACTTGAGCAGCGATCTGAGCCGTACCTGTAACTCTGCCCTGTTTATACACTGGGCGTGAAGTACTGCGGTATGGAATATACCTTTGGCTAGTTTGGATCAGGAGTCCTGTCTCTGCTTCCTCTCTGTCTTGCAGAGCATGAGACTGAGGAAGTCCTTGATTGGACTAAATATTACTTAGCAAGTACTAAACCCATTGGTGCTATCAGCATTGTTCTCAGACTGAAGTTGAAAACACAGCACTGAAGTAGCTACTAAGAAGGAGAAAAATGACTGTTAATGCTGAACCCAGGACAGATGGCCAGCTGCTTCTGCATATTCCAGAGTGTAAGTATAGGTCCTGCAGCCTGGTGATTCGTCCCCTTTATTTACTGAAAAAGCATAGTCTGCAGCAAGAGAAAGATGGGATGAGAGCTGTGATGCTGGATCAGGATTCCATTGTGTGTATATTCCTATGGAGGGAAGAAATAGATGTGCAGAAGCTGTACTTGCTGTCAGTGGGTACAGAAATTACACACACTGTCTTAGGTTGATTTGGTGATTTTAATAATCTTGTCTGAAGACCAAGAGGCAAGTGGTGACTTTTGATATTACAAGTGTCTTAGTAAAATAAATCGGTATTCCTATTTTAGAACTTACTCAAAGGCAGACTGTGCTTGAAATACTCTTGTTTGTGAAACTGATATTACACTGAGATATTTCATTGAAGATTTGTGTGATGAAGTATCAAAACTATCTGAACACTTAATATGAAGTAAAAGACTGGAATGTATAATTGCTGCATATCTCTCGGTTTATCTTTATATAAGTTCAAGGTTGCCCTAGCGTAGACTGTATTACATTATTTGTATTATAGGCTGGATTTAGATTTTGAGTCTTTATCCAGCCAAAGTAGCATTGAAATCATAAAAAGGACTAGAAATTTGCAGTTGTAAAGGGCTTTTGGTGCTTGATGACTTCAAAGTATAACTCTTATAGACTGATCTTTCCTAGAGCAAAACTCCTGCTGGGAACAGCAAAAACTCTGCCTGCCTGAGTAAGGAGTTTTTGAGTCTGGAGTGGCTAGCTGTGCCCTGCCATTCACTAGTGCAGAGCATAGGGTTGTGTGTGCAGAGATCACCTCCTTTCCTCACTGGGAGGATGGTGAAATGGATCTTACCCAGCTCTGCTGGAGCTGCATGCAGTGCCGCTGGGTAGCGAGGCCGCTGATTTTCCACGTAGGGAGGTGACTGGTAGGGATAGCTCAGGGAATGGGAGTGGAATGACCTACTGCCTGCAGAGAAACCCAGAGCAGGCAGGGGATACACAGACCTATGAGCCAGCAAGGGTTCCTCTAGGAACTCCTTCACCAAGGACTGTGCTTATGTAGGATGCTTCAGTGTTAAATTTGCTTTCTTCTGTCAGTGTCCTGACATGGTAAGAACATGAGGAGTGGGTGTCAGTACATAATGTCACCACTGATTTTGACATGGTTGCTCTTCTGTGGCTGCCACAATTGCCGTGAATGTGTGCCATGTGCTCTGTGGCACCTCAGTGTTTAAGAGGATCTGGCTGAATTAATGGCATGGCAGAGGCAAGGCTTTTCTGTTCAAAAGCCACCCCTGAGCCCCAGCAGATCCAGCCACCTCAAAGCTATCTCCATGGAGCCAAAGCCTTTAAACTACTGTTTTCTTCACAAAAGGTGTAACAAAACCTACTAGACACAGAGGGCTGCAATAGAAAACCCTCCCCTGAAGGAAGGGGGCAAAAGGAGGAAAGAGGAAGAATTAAAAACTCATGCAACAAAAGGGAGATAAACACCTCTCCCCTAGCCTCCTCCATATCCCAGAGGTAGGGGAGTAGATATTAGGAGGCAGGTTTGGTTTCTAGCAGTTTGGTCTTTGCTTTTGTGCGCACTTGGCTTTGTGAGCATTGATGTCCTGTTGGTAATTATAATTCTGTTGACACCTGTATTCATGATGAAACACCTATATCACATTTTCATCCCAATGTGAAATGTCACTCTTTTTGCTTTTATTTTGTTTAGTCCTATGAATTTAGCCCACAATTGGAAAAAAAAAAAAAAATAGACACTTAGCACAATGAACAATGGACCATTTATAACCTTGCAGCTTAGTTACTGATCCTATCTCAGTACTTCCATCTCCCCCTATCCTCCCACCCCTCTCTTCAACCAGACAAGGTTTTCTTTCAACAACCTGATGACAGAATAATTTCTCTAGGTGGATTGTTTGCTCCACATGGCCCTCTTCAGATCATCATATGAGTAGAGAGAAGCAGATCAAAAGGCTGCAAGAAAAAGAGGCAGCGGCTTGAAAAAATCCATCATAAAGACCCTGCTCAGGTTTCAATCTAATGATGTACAGGCTTGTAAAGCATTCTGAGATCTGTCAAATTTTCCCATCTAAAATCCAGACCTATTTTAAAAAGAATTTTCATAATGAATGTCCCTTTTCCCCCAATCTACAGGCTCAGAGTATTTTCTGAAAAAGTTCTGCAGTGCAGAGGAGTCAAACATTTGATCACATGCAACAGCACAGGATAGATGGAGTACAGCTGACTCAACAGCTACAGGGGATTTCGGTAAGTGCCCACCATGTCAGACAGTAGAACTTACTAAAATATTGGTAAATATCAAATTATTTGTACCTTTTAAAGAAAATTCTTACTTTATCACTTGTCAGACAAATTTAATCTCAGTTGGAATTTTTGTTAGGAATAGCTTATCAGGGAAGACGAGTGCAAGGAATGGCTAATGAATACATTCATTAGCAAATTAGCATTCAGTAGCAAGTTAGCATCCAGCTCTGAAGAGTTGTGGGTTTGGTTTTAGTTTTTGGGGTGTTTTTTTCTGTGTGGAACTTAGCTTTATCTACAGGTACACAGGCTAGATTCACACTATTAGCATGAGAGGAAGATGGTTACAAACCCCTTGCACTGCTGAGGCTGTCAAAGTATGTCAAGCCCACCCATGTTGCCTTCAGAATGGAAACAATCATTTGCTTAAAGGAGACAATGTTATTCAACTTCTGGCATCAGTCAGCCTATTCCCGCAATCACTACATTGATGGAGGAAAATTTTGATAAGTGAGACTTCTTATCTGACTCCACTGCAATTGAATTACATGGGTCTGCTTACGGAAATTATGTTGTCTCTTGTCACAAAGGTGACAGGACATAATAATTGCACCACCTTTATTTTTAAAGTAGTAATAATGACTATATTCTTGAATGAAAATAGTGAGGATTTGAAATCAAGTCTTCAGTTAAACTGATGAACTTATGCAGTACACAAAGCTATTAACTATGTCAATTTGGACTGTAAGGGAAAACTCTGTCATAGTTTAAGAGAAGCAGGTTAGTGTCAGCCCTTCTTGCAAGATCTTGATCAAAGAATGTTTTTATCAATGTACGATATTTTGTTTTCTTTCAGCTAAGTCTTGGCAATACCCTTCATTTGAAAGGACCTCAAAACTTCCTTTAAATCTAAAATGGCTATTAGCGAAACTTGAAACATGGCAAAAGAAACATTCATAAGTGAATCTATTTCACAATTGAAGTGATTTTTCTTTCTTTTTAATTTTTTTTTTTATTTAAAAAAATCTGGTAAGTGTAAGTTCTCTCTGATTTCACAGCATCAATGAAATCTGTGATATTACGTACTTCCTTAGACCAAGATATTAGCGGTATTAATTATTGCACATTTTTTTAACTTTTAAGGATTAGATAAAGTTGCACTGTATTGCAGCAGGATTCTACAACTTTGCTGCTTTGATTTCTGTTCCTAAAAGTAAGGAAATTGAAGTAATCATGATGGCATAAACTGTTGCTGGTTTTTGTCTAATTTTACTGCTAACTGTCAAGCTGCAAACAGATGGCTACAGTATAATCTGCTTGCTAGTGACATCAAGCATTATTTACTGAAGATTTATATTAATGCTGCTCTCTTCAAAAGCATAAAATGAGTAATTAAGTAGAATGATACTCATTTAGATATTTATCTGCCAATGTGACTGCTCGGCTCTGGAGGACAGGCATATAGGATTAAGAGCATCTCATCACTATATCAGTGTATCTGAAATCCAGACCATGGTTAGAGGCAACTGAAGGCCATTAGCATACGATGACTCTTCAGTGGCCTATATCAAATGATTTGATAGTCTCTACAAATTTGCTTGCCTATAGAATCCTCATAATGATCAAGAAATCTGTAGACTGAATGTGCATGTCTGGAGAATGTGTTTCAGCCTATGAACAACCTATTTGTTCAAGAATTTAGGGACACTATACATTACCCATTCAAGAGACTTGAAGTGACTATTGCTTCTGTGTTTCGGTCCAAGATGCAACTGGACTTGTGTTAGTCTCTCAGTGATTTTGAAATTGCACTGTCTCCACTGAAAGTGAAAAAGGAACACAATGTAATATAGTTGCAATAGAGAAAAATTGGCCCATTTTCGCTCAGTATTAATTAGCCAAAATCTTAAAAACACTCTAGTAGTGTTTGTCACAAATACTTCTGTATGTATTAGCCAGTTTGCAAGTGGGTGCAGCATGTCTGGTAGTTATGCGATTACTTTGTAATTGGGCTGTTTAAACTCTTTACTATAGGTATTCTTTTAAGTGAAAAGTGGAAAATCCAATATAATTTATATTTTTGTTTTTATGATGTCAGATAAGCAGTGGCTGTAATAGAATATCTATGTTTTCAATAGGTTTATATTCTTGGCATTTCATCTTGAACCCAGTTAAGTTGCAGTAAAGATTCTGACTTCTAGCACATAAGATTAAAGAAAAGCAGAGCTAAGTGCAAAAGGTCAAATTATGTGGATTCTTATGGTTAAAAGGAGGTGTCGCTTTGTCAAGAACCTCCAAATTTGGGCTAGAATGGTCTTTTTGGATCACTGCAAGCAATGATCTCAAAATCTTATACTGAATTTCCTTTATTTTTAAATAGGTCTCTTGTTGATGTCAAAGCTTTTCTGATATAGTCTGAAGAGTGTGAATGAGAGGAGACTTTTTACAAAATTCTTTAATTATGGTCCAAAGTTTTGACTATAAAACACTTCTTTGAAACATGCTTTCCTTTCAAATCTGCTCTCACTGACAGTATTCTCCACTTCACTGTATGAAAGAGTGGTTAGCTCATACAGGTTAGAAAAACACAATAGAAAGCTATCTTTCCTGTGAGGCTTAGGAGATGTGATTTTTTTTGTGCATTTTTATATTAGGAATATTAAACTTATTTGTGCTTTCACATTTTATTGAGGTATCTGAAAACCATGGAGTCAGAAACATAATTTCAAACAAAAACTCTAACTTTTTATCCTATCTGTCAGATACATACTTAGGTACATTCATTGTATGATAAGGTGGGCAAGATTTGGAAAATGCCATCCTTTCCTTGGTTAAAATCAATATCTGGAAAAGTTTTTAGTAATATTTTCTGTGAAACGCAGGAAGAAAGATCTAAATATCCTACTGAAATCATCTTTGTTGGACAGCAAAACAAGAATTCTGGCAATATTTAAAGTAAAATCTAACTGTTTCATTACTAAGCATAACTAAAGTAAAATTACTATGGGCCAGGCTGGGTGGAAGGGGTGCATTTGAAGAATATTAGTATTTCACTAGTGGATATAGGCAAAGCTAGAATAGCTCTGATATTTAGCACAGAATAGCAGGTAAATAGTTTACTCCATGACTTCAACAGTCTTAAGTGAATCAGTTTAAATAGATCTAGTAAGTCAAGTTCTCTGGCTTGTTCAACAACTAGTTGTTCAATATTTTTGTGCTTTAATAACTGTATTTCCCTAATAGTTTGTCTTCTTAGAATAGAAGGTATTATGCTACTTCATGTGAATCTCTTGGAAATACTTAATATAGTCATATTCTTCATTTGATCACTGTTTCTCTTCTTACCTTGTAAATATGTAGTTAACTTAGTTTCTTTTCAGACCAGATTTCTTTTAATCTCAGTACAGTCAAGGATTTGTTGTAATGATGCAGACATACATACTTAAGTACAGTTCTCCTCCCTGTCCCTCCTGGATTGGGGGGCAGAAGGGGGTGGGGAGTGACAGAACAGCTGTGTGACTCTGAGTTACTGGCAGACTGAGCTTAAACCACGACAACTAGTGATACTAGTGATTTTGGTGTGACTTCATGTTGTGGAAATTCAACCAAAATTTTTTAGATTTTGGAACCAAAGCAAAAACAATTGTGCATTGCTTTTAAAAAAGACTGGGCAAAAATTTGTTCCCCAGTCTCTAATCTTTGGACAGCGAAGGCACCTGCTCGATTCACAGAATATCTTTGCATTTGGGACTTTACCTATGGTTTAGTCTTCATCATGTGAAGCTCCTGGTTGATTCTGATGGAAGTTTGATTAAGGAGGGGCTCCAAGCTTTGACCCGACATTTAATTACAAAGCTGATGTAGTATGGAGCTAGCCCAGGACTCTTTTTTTTAAATCTCAGTAATGGAGTGGAAATATGTGACTAGTGAATAAACACCAGTCATTCTAGGACCAAACAATTGATGCTGAAAGCGATTTTATGCCTGACTACGTATATGTGTCTATCTTGCATAGTCTGCAACTGCAAATCTTCTCTGTCTGAATAGCTGTCCGAGAAGTGTATTAACTTACCTATATAAACCAAAACTACTTTTGGTGGGGAGAAAAAAAAGTGCAACTGTTTTTCTAGGGTGAACTGATCTCTGTTCTTAGTTTTATTATTTCCTTACCATAAATGTAATAATTTAACATGTATATGTATGTTTTGTGTACCCTCAAATGCTATTTTGGGAATATACAGTCTGTTCATAGGTTTCCTCTGTCATCAGCTTTAGCCCTCTGCTTAGGAAATTGCTGACCATCAAGATACGTATGTATGCCTCTGTGTCATGTATATATGTCATGTATATACATGTGTGTGCTTGTCTGCATATATGTATTTTTTCAGCCTTGCAGGTCTTTCTTGGTGTCAGAAATGGGATAGCACTATGGAGTCTGAAATCAGAAATGCGTAAGAAAAGAAATGCTATATTTCAAAGTCTCAGAGCCAAGGATAATCCACAAGAAGAGCAAAACGTTATAATTGAAAAGCGTCTTTAAGTTCTTCTTATCTAGGGTGCCTTTTTTCTGTAACTATCTTTTTGAAAACAGGCAATTATCACCATTTGGTAAGCTTGTCTTCAAGACAGATACTGGAATGTTCCAAGTCATATTTTATCTGTTTCAGAAGAGCTAAGGCAACAAAATAGAAAGAAATAGCAAAAGTGTTATCTAAATATTTCATATGTACATGTTAAAAAAATCTTCCACAGAAGAACTTGAGGTAGAGAGAGGTAGTTTTCTGTATTTTTTCACCAAGTTTCTTTTAAGTGATAGCCAATGATCTAATACACATCTAGAATTAAGAGGTTCTAGAAGACCTGACAGCAATACATTTAATGTACTTCACAACTATTCACAACTTGAGTGCAGGGACAGAAGCAAGTGTAGCAGTAAGACAAATGTAAAGCAACAACACAAGGAACTATTTTAGACATATAAAATGCATTTATGAAAGCATATTTTTCACTAGTTTTATGTGCTTCTTGCATATATAATTTTCTCTCCAAAGTTTTCATTTTTACTATTTTTTTTTTTAAGCTACTGCACCCTGTGAATGAAAAATAAAGAAGCATAGGATTATAGGATGTTCTCATAGAACATCCTATAGTCAGAATAACAGGATGAGTATTTGATATAGTACTTAGAACTGTCTCACACATGAATTTCAATAAAAATGACTGAATCAGTGAATGCTGTTTACAGTGGAAAATCTTTGACGATCTTTTTAAAGAAGATGGGTAAATAAGAAAAATTAATAACTGGTGGTGAGAGAGGAAAGTGCAGGCAATCTAGATAGGCCAAACCACTTTTTCTTCATGAAATTAAATTCCTAAATTGACTGGAAAATTGCTTTTGTTTTAATTATAAGCATCTTTGAAATTTTGTAGGGGTTTTCTGACATGGTGAATTTTGTGAAAACAGGGGTCAGGGCTTTGTAAAATGGTAAGTTTTAAGTTTAGAGACTGTGATGCAACTCGAGCCTCTCTACTTTTCAATGCACAGAACCGTGAATGTTCAGGAGCCACTCAATGCTGAATATGTGTAGGTATCTCTTCCAAATGAGTTTGACTCGTGGGTTATAAATCACCCTATTCCTGATACTTGTATATTATCTTCCTTTTTTTTTTTTTCTTTTTTTTTTACATAGAATTTTACTTTCATTTTCGTGTACAATAAGATGATGATGATTCTGTCACTAGTTTGAAAGGACTTTAATGCTGCTCAGGTGAAATTTTTAGCAATATCGATATAGTATTAACCTTTTGGTTAAGATGCCTTATATGTTTGGGGAACTGAAGTCTTAGAAATTTCGTCTGAGATATAGATTGCCAGAGGCCTTTAAGAACAGGCTGGAAAAACAGGAATGGCTGCCTTGATTCCTGCTGGGGTGGGCAGATAGATGAGATTGATCACTCGCAGTGCTTTCTAGCCCTGTAATTCTCTTGAAAAATCAAAAATAATGCATGTTCCTAGCTTATTTAACTGAAATCAGCAGTATTCAGCTCAGCTTGTCATGTTGATCCATGTGCAGATGGGTCAAGTGACAGGAAGCAAGTAGGACATTATTGGTTGTGTTAAAAGTGGTCTTGTTCAGAATATAACTAGAGAACTAATCCTATACATATGTAATATTTTAATTCAGCTTTGTATCTTTGTAGTCATCCCTTCTTTCTTTGAAACACATCAGCAGAAGTTGTTTAATAATTAAAATTTTAGAATTTATTTTAAGTTCTGCTTTTTGTCTAAAATAATAGCTACAGTTTTCTCAGTGTCATCTTTCATTAGTTTTTTTTTTTTTTCAAACAGTGTTTATTTGATAGCAAATAATACTGTGGCAGTTAGAAAATTGAAGTCATGTTAGGTCTTGGTAAATTGCTCTAGGTTTATACCATTCTGATGGACATCAGAAACCAGCTCATATACAGCAGAATAATAATAGCCACTTTATCGATATAACTGCTGTACAAGCAGAGCTATGGCTCCTTGTACACTGGAGAAATGCCATTTTTCTGAGGGAAAAAATATGAATTTTCATAGTCAACAGAACACCACCTTACTTCTCCACCTAAGAGTAACTGAGAAGGTGAGGAGATCATGAAAATATAGATGTTTCATAGCAACACAGTTAAAAATTTATTTTCTTATGTCTTCACAATTATTCACCAGCATTAGCTGTAAGTGCTGTCAAATGCCACAAGAGTCTAATGGAAAAGGAATAGAGTACCAAAGAGTGCTTTCATTTAGAGTTTTGTATCCACCTGAAACTGAAAGGAGGTTGCATTGCTGCCACAGATCACACTTTGAGGAAGTTGTGCAGGACTTGCTAGCAAAAGAGCTTTTGAGTATGGTAGTAGAAGTTATACCTGACTTAGAAAACATGCAGGCTTAGCAGGAAGCTGGCATTTCCAATTTTATTCCCTGTACTTTTAAGCAGAATTATGCAGGAGTGAATGGCTAGGAGTGAATGGCTAGACATTTGTACATGCCTTTGACTTTTTTTGCTGTGATTGGCTTGTTTGCTGACAAGAAGCACTTGGGAGTGTCTTCTATGGGTCTCTCTTTCAACACAAGCCTTTAAATTCCAGGTTTCCGAACTCTGATTCTGTTTTGAAATCTACCACGTGGCTTTCTATTAATTTGAGTAGATTTGAGCTCAGACTGCTGTGTAGCTATGAAAGGTCCAGTTAAGAGTGTGCTATTGCCAGCTCTTCTCTTCAATGTGTAACAGTTGCTTGCCATGCCAGATATGGCTGCATTAGCTGTGTTGCATTTATGGAGTTTATAAATATTTTTTATCCATTTGGAGAAAGGTGGTTATCATCATCTGTGTCTGTAGTCTTAGAGACATCAAGACTCCTTAATCTTAGAATTGCTCAGTTGCTGTCTAGGCAAATTCATTGGCTGCATTTGAGGTCTACAGTAGCAGAAATATTTCATAAGATTCCAAAGTCTTATAATAGTAATTAATAGCCAATTGAATTCATAGACAAAAATCTCAATATTTTGGGATATTACTGACAAAATCGTGAATCAGATTTTGTTTTTTGGTTGCACTAAATACTGCAGGTATTACACATTGGAGTTTTCCTTTCAAGAGGAATAGTTACTCAAGACACTAGTAAGTAGTGTTCTGATCTCATGGTCTGTTTGCAAGATACAATTCTGTACATAAGTTCACTGCAAATGCATGCATGCTTAAAATAACAGATTTTTGGCAAGTATTTATGAACTGATTTTTATTCTAGGACCTTCAGTCTGAATATTTTTCAGCAAGCCATTTATCTGTATGGTTTTCAAGGACTTGGCTACAACAAATCTAATGTTCCAAGGTGTCTTTCTCAAAGAAATTTTACACTGAAATGACAGAAAGAAAAGCTGTTGGAGTTAAAGCGATCCTGATCTATCAGTATATTTTAGGGATTTTTTTTTTCTTTTATACCATCATTAACTGCTTTTGTTGCCACAAGTGATGATCAGATGTAGAACTGAATAGAAATTTTACATTACTCAGAAGTAGACAAAGGGGCCCTGCTGCCTGTGGCCTCTTTCCTGTAAGCTTGTGAGCTTTATCTTCAGTCCCTTTCCTGAAGGCCTTCACGTTACAGGTGGTTAAATGTCTGTAGTAAGCATCTTTAATGCAATGAACAGATGTATGTAGTAACCACCTAATGTTTTGCTAGGTTTTGCAATGGAAAAGATATGGTTACTGCTCCTGTTGACGATTAAAGTGCTTTCAGTGACAGCTCAATTCAATGGGTACAACTGTGATGCTAACCTCCATAGCAGGTTTCCTGGTAAGTGTTTAATAGACTTTTTTTTTACTAATGGCTTCTTTATTGCCTTGGTTCAAAGCGGTACTTATTTTTAAATACAGAGCATTAAATCTGTCTGAAGCCTGGGGGTAGGACTCCACATTAAGAGATGATTAACTACCCTGGTGACAGTGAAACTTCTCTAATATTGTGCTTTGCTTTACTTCTTACTTCTACTAGTCTGAATTTGACCTGTTGTACTAATGAAAACAACTCCTCTGACATCAGTGGGGTTTTACCGGCTTTTGCCACACCTGTATCCTGTCCAAAAAAATCACCAGAAAGTAATGTTATTGTAAGTGTTTTCTATAGATTTATGAGTCAGAAACATAGAATCACATAATAGTTAGGGTTGGAAAGGACCTTAACATCATCTAGTTATAACCACCCTGCCATGGCCAGGGACACCTCCCACTAAACCGTGCCACCCAAGGATTTGTGAAACCCAACCTTGAACACCACCAGCAATGGAGAATTCACAGCTTCCCTGGGCAACCCATTCCAGTGCCTCACCACCCTTACACTAAAGAATTTCTTCCTCAGATCCAATCTAAACTTCACCTGTTTAAGTTTCAACCCTTTACCCCTTGTCCTCTCAGTACAGTCCCTCATGAAGAGATCCTCCCCAGCATCCCTATAGGCTCCCTTCAGATAGTGGAAAGCTGCTATGAGGTCTCCATACAGCCTTCTCTTCTCCACACTGAACAGCCCCAGCTCTATGTGTGCCTGGGATTGTTCCAATCCCAGGTGTAAGACCTTGCACTTGGCATGGTTAAACTTCATCAGGTTGGCATCAGCCCACCTCACAAACATGTCAAGGTCCCTCTGGATGGCATTTCTTTCTTCCGACATACCAACCAAACCACACAGCTTGGTGTCTTCAACAAACTTGCTAAGGGTGCACTCGATCTCACTGTCTGTGTCACTGACCAAGATGTTGAACAAGACTGGTCCCAACACCAATCCCTGAGGGACACCACTCGTTACTGTTCTCCAGCTGAACATTGAGCAATTGAGCACAACTGTTTGCATGTGGCCATCCAGCCAGTTCTTTATCCACCGAGTGGTCCACCTATCAAATTGATGACTCTCCAACTTAGATGTCATGTGAGACAGTGTCAAAATGCTTTGCACAAGTCCAGGTAGATGATATCAACTGCTCTACCCCTGTCCATCAGTTCCGTAGCCCCATCATAGAAGGCCACCAGATTGGTCAGGCAGGATTTCCCCTTAGTGAGGCCATGCTGGCTGTCACCAAGATTTTGTTGTTTTTCATGTGCCTTAGCATGCCTTTCAGGAGAATCTGGTCCAAGATTTTGCCAGGCACAGAGATGAGGTTGGCAGGTCTGTAGTTGCCCATCTCATCCACTTTCCCCTTCTTGAAAATGGGGCTTATATTTTCCTTTTTCCAGTCATCGGGAACTTCTCCTGACTTTTTCAGTTAATGTGATTATGAAGAGCAGAGAAATAAGACTTGCAAAAAAGATCAAATATGTTGTCCCCATCCTTGACAAAGTCTCTGTTTAACTGTGTATTTCATAGACTGATTCTATATTCCCCTTTCTAAAAGTAAGAGTTATACTGGCTTGCTTCAAATGTTTGTGTGAATTTTGCCCCCCTTTCTCAGATCTACCTTTTGTAGCCTTTAATGCAACTTTTTCTGTTTCAGGTTTCTTGAGAGGATTGCAACAACTAGAAGGAAATATAGATTCCTCTTTCTGGTCTTTGAAAATTTTTCTCTGGTCATTTTTTTGCACCAGCCCTGTGCCATAGTTTTATACTTGCAATGTACTACCCGTGAATTGAATACAGCTCTTTCTGTAGGTGTTTATGGACCTCCTGCAGTTCTGCCTCACAAAAAACATCTCGGGGACTTGGGAGTAAATTATGTTGCAAGTAAATGCTAATCACCCCACGCTGCCCATAGTTGCTGAGATTAGAGTCCTTTCTTGCTTGTTATCTCAGGCACTAAAGATTCAATGCTTGGAATTTAATCAACAGTCTTAGTGCTGATTTTGAGAGAGTGAAGAAAAATAATTCTGCGTTTGAGGTAGAGTTAAGAAAAAAAAAAAAAAACAAAACAACAAGCTTCTGTCCCAAAATTTGAAAGGCATTATTATTAGTACGCAAAAGGAAATACCTTGTAATGGGCTAGGGCTGTGAAGCTGAGTGAAGCTGCTGCAGCTCTGTTCTTTGGGTTGAAAAACTCAGGAACACAGAGATAGCCTCTTCAAGGGAGAAGGGACTCATTCTTGGTATGTTTGTTTCCCCTGTGCTTGACTGTGGCTTTGAGGATGTTACCTTCACTGACTTCAGAGTTCAAATATAAGAGAAGTAGTGGCAGAAGTAAAACATGAGAATATTTCAAAACAAGTATCTCTTCATGCTAATAAGCTACTGCTCACAGAGCCTGGTTATGGGTAAACTTTCTCCTTTGTCCATATCTTTTCACCCTAATTTTTTTCATTGTTGTCAGCTGAAATTTAAAACATGGCATTAGAAACATGAAATTTCAAACATGCCTTTATTACTAAGATTTGTGGTATGCAGATACCAGGGAAGCCATTGAGTTTTTAAGTTTTCTGCTCTTTTTCTTTTTTTTTTTTTTTTTTTTTTTTTTTTT
>JASSUY010025258.1:0-14715 GCA_032466535.1 Forpus xanthops
CTATTGCTACCACCAGTAATAATAATGACAAGGAAAAAAACAGAGAAGAGAATACAGCTGCTCACCACATATACCCAGCCCAACCAAGCAGTAAATCCTCTCTTCTGGGTCCCTACCCCACTTTTTTACACAGCATGACATTCTGTGGTATGGAACACCTCTTTGGTCACTTTGGGTCAGGTGTCCTGTCTCTGCTTCCTCCCGGCTTCCTCTCCTCCCTGGCAAAGCATGGGACTCAGAAAGTCCTTGGTCAGACTAAACATTACTAAGCAGTAACTGAAAACACTGGAGTTATCAGAGCTGTTCCCAGGCCGAAAGTCAAAAATGCAGCACTACACCAGCTACTAAGAAGGAGAAAAAATGACTGCTACTGCTGAACCCAGGACAAAAGATCTCATTCAGAGCTTCTTTTATTTCTTTTAAACATTACAGATGACTGTTTTCTAACATGAAAGATCCTGCTGCCTGTGTTCTTTTCTGTATTTTGGTCATCATTACAGAATAAAGATGAATTAATCACCTGGGCTGAATCAAGATTAGTCATTATGATTATATACAGTCTGGCAAACAAATGAGTGTTTTCCATTAATCAGAAAAAAATGATGAAAATTTACCAAATTACCAAAATCATCTGATGCCACAGTCTAGGCAAGCTCCCTCTGCTTCATCAGTAGACTGAAAATTAGGAATAAAATACAATGCGACCGCATGAGTTTGAGAGCCTCAAACCACGACATTAAGTAATGTGTATCACTACTTATTTAAAGAAAATAAGTTGTCAGGCACACTTGATTTCATCCCCTGAGATTATAGATCTGATTGCTAAAAGAATGTGTTTGGATGTAACATACTTTCATTTTTATAAGTCATTTGACTATGGTTTGCATCATATCTTTATGACACAGCACTACACAATATTGATGAAGTACACATTTAGTGGACTAATGAATAACTGATGAGTAAGTAGTTATCAAGAGAAAATCACTCCCATGAGGGGTTGTGCAAGAGTTGGGAGTGAGTCTGGCACTATGGGACATTTTATCATTCCTCTGAAGCTGAAAATATGTCAGTGTTAACTAATGAGAGCTTAGAATTACATTGAATAGCATGAATTTGCTTCCAAGATACATTCCATCGAAAACAAAAGAAAAAAGAAACAAAAAAAAAGAAACAAAAAAAAAAAAAGGCAGTTAAGAGTGAAAGCTATAAATACATAAGACACTTACAGTTCAAATTACATACATTTGAAATGATACATACACAAACTTTCAAGTGTCTACCCCTTTCCATGATGTTAAGCTCAAGCTTCTACTGTCCCTCGAGGTTCTTACAGCAAGTTAGCAGCTTCACAAGTCTCTCACTGAGAGAACCCTGATGAGGATAAAGTCTTCTGCCTCACTCTGGAGTCCACTTGCCATCATTTTATGTGTTTGCTAAAGCAGTCTGCAACTGGCTGTTTCTCCGTTGGTCTTCAAGTCAGTGTTACATCCAGATTTACAGTATATAATGTAATATATGTCTCTTATTCTTCTTATCTTTTATTTAGTTATTTTTTAATATTATATAAATTCCATCTCTTATTCTTTTCTCTGTCACCCCTAAAACTGGTTTTGCCCAGCTCTGAAGGCTTCATTACTTTGAGAACCAGGAATTGATGATTATCATTACTTACTACCAAGGGGCCTGTTGTCTCCTCTGCCTGTACTTTCAAGGCTTCCACTATTCTATGATTCTATGATTCTATGATCATCTCATTTCCATGTTCCCCTACACAGAATTTCATACTGGGTCATAGGTAAGTCGCTGCATATAGCATAACTACATGTTCTGACTTAATTAGTTACAAAATGTATATAACACATTAGGAGCTATTTGTACTGCCGTATGAAGCCCAGCAAAATCTCAAATAAAGTAGGTAGTAGCAACCTGGTAATTGGCTAATTTGTTACATATTAAAACAAATCTCCAAGCGGGCCAAGACTAGGCCTGGCAAAACCTGATCCATCCTGTGTTATTAACTAACACTGAGCTTGTGGTCTGTTGCAAGGAATGGCAACTCTGTATCTGATAGGCTACAAAGCTAAAATGGTGTATCGGAAATTACGAGGGGAAATCACTTACAATCAATATTAGTGTTTATATTCACTATGATTTCTGTGTTTCACATTAGATTCTGTTTGAATTTAATAATGTTTATTTTTAAAGTAAATTACATAGTTTGTTTCTTCAATAGGAAAAGCAAATTTAATGGAGAGTGTTGCTTCTTGATAGATCGAGATATTGTTGATTTTTGTCTTAGAATGCTTTCTTCTGCAAAAAGCAAGCAAGCAAACAAACAAAAATGCCAACAGGTTTTTGGAACTCATTGTCTAACATTGCCATGGCAACATTAAAAAAAATCCGAGTTATGTTTACTTGTGTGAAAACTGAAAAAAGCAATACTGTTACCTAATGACTTGTCTCAAGTCAGTGTACCATGATTTGGAATCATCTAAAGAGAAAATTACCATGAAATGTCTTAAAGTCAGTTGTCTGTGATTGCATGGTTGTTCCTGAAACAGAGAAGCTCCAAACATCAACTTTTTTGACAGGCACCATATCATAACAGTATGTTCTGTGGTTTGTGTTAGTGTGCAGTCAAGGTGTTGAGTTTGACCATTACTTCTCTAGTTTTTTTGTGGTGCAGTAGCCCTAGCTGTCACAGCTTTTATTCTGCAGTCTCTTGGTAGATGAGCAATAATTAAATACTCCCAGGTTTGAGTGGTGAAAGAACAATGTTCATTAATACTGAATGGCATTCTCCCTTCTGGTCAACCAGTTGCTTGAACTTGATTTATTTCAAGTATTGCTGTGTGGAAAGGCAGTCAGTCAATCAATTGTTTTTATATACATGATATACCTGATACATTCACTTCTGAAGCTGATTTAGTAACAACATATTTTGGAGGATCAGGGACAGCTGTTTATCTCTGCCTAGTAACAAACCAAGTTTTTCAGCAGCAGTTCTAGGAATTAAATGACCATACTTAAATATGATCCAAAAATGTAAAACAAGTACTAAAATTGGCCAAATTAAAAAAAAAAAAAAAAGAAAAAATGCAACAAAAAACCACAACAAGAAAAAAAATCAAAACCAAAAGCCCATCAAGATTTTATTAAAGTATGTGTGGAGAAATGAAAGAAAACAAAACAACAACAATGAAATAATGTAGAATTAGCATTCATTTTCTGTTAATCTCTGACTTGAGAGGAGAAAAATCCTTCAGGTTTTGTTACACGTTTAGATTTTCTGAACCTAATTTTTTTTACAGCTTGCTTCATTCACCACAGTGCAGGGAAAAACATGTAAGAATTCCCTTTTCCTGCAGTTTTTACTGAAAAATAAGGTTATTAAACTGAGATGCCATCCCTATCATTCTTTGAATATTGTTAGGAGGTTTTAACTGGCCTATTTATTCTAAACCACTGTCGTAGGATAATAACCATGTTATTTTGTTGTGTCAGTCAGAAATCTTTTTTTTTTTTTTTTTTTTTAATGTAAGTATAAAATGTTCATCAGTTGTTACTTTTAATTTTTTTTTTTTGTCAGTAAATCTTTGGGGTTTTCTTCTGCACTTCATATTCTTTTTCACTGGAGATATCAGATATATTCATCAGAGATACTCTCTACCTGTTGCAGTAGTCATGGCGATTAAATAACTATATACATTTTCATGTTCTATAGCAGCAATGTCATCATTAGAGTCACTGATCTTCATCATGAGACTTTTCAGTGTAACTGATACAGATCTTCATTATTCTTGCTTTCTTTCTGTCATAGCCTGCCACTTCATTTTCCTGCACAACAACTGAGTTGTCAGCATAAACGTTTAAACATGATAGAACTCAGTACAGCAATATGCTTTAAAATGGTTGTTGACATCTAAGTAACAAAACTCCTTACTGTAGACTGGTGCTTGTCAGTCAGAAGCAGTGGAAGTATTCCATCATCGTCTTCATTTCACATATTCTTGCTGCTGACTCCACATATTGATTTGTGCAATCCAGCATAACTTCAGAAATCAACAAGTTCTGACTTTTTGCTGTCACTGATGCAGTGTATCAGTTTAACGATATAATTGGCTTTAAGCAAACAGCCACCTACTGCCACTTAGGAATAGAGGTGCAAAGTTAACACTATTGAACTTTGCTAGGTCATATCAGTGACTGTTTGTCTCAGCTTTTACAGCTTTCCAAATATAAACTGTGTTATTTGATTTGCTTTCTTATAAATGTAACAATCTGATCCTGAGATGATCAGCTAATCAGTGCTGGTACCTATGCTCATCAGGTTATAAAACTAATTAATGGATACATTTAGCTTCCTAGTGTTCTTGGCAGCATTGGCTGTTTCTTTTTGGTGCCTCATTTAGCTAAGCACTGAAGAGTTTTCTGCAGATCAGATGCAGAAATAAAAATAAGTATGTTGTTTCATGTTTAAGAATAGGGCTACAAATAATTAATTTACTCTTAAGTTCTCTATATTAAATTCTGATTTCTGTAGTGAAAAAAAAAACAATCTTCTGTTTTCATTACTTTAAATAGCCTTTTGTTTTTACTTCCAGAAAAATGAGTGGGGTCATATTGTCATGTTTTTTATACAGTTTCTAGCAGAAGATGGAGTTATTCTTCACTGCATTGCAGTTTGTCCTTCTGACACTTACTGAAGAGCCTACTTTTTTGCTGTTTCTCAGCCTTAAGAACTTGTGAAGACCTTGCAGTATTACTGGAGAGACCGGCAAAATGAATAAGACTTCAGTGGCAGTTAAAGGCAGCAGTACCCTGAGTTGAGTATATGTTGTGCCTTCTTGCAATTCTTTTCCCCTCCTAGTCTTATCTTGGGAGCTGAGCAGCCTATTTGCAATCATTCAATTTCAAATTTCTACTGAAGTAAATTAATTGCTTTCTAGTGTGAATGGATCTTTACTACCACTCGAAAAAAGTGAGGGCACTGAAATCACTTTTTATGTAGGAATATTAAAAGCACAAGGCATTAAGTATGCTTCCAAGTTTTCAAACCCTCCCAGGCTGGATATTTTAGGCAACTGAGTAGTACCAGGTGCAATAGGAAAGCCAGTTTTCTTTTCTGATTTAGCACAATTTTCTTGGAACAAAGGAAGCACTTTTCTAGAACAAGAAATACAGTTGTGTTAATTACTTTCTCTATGTCTAAACAAACCAAGAAAAAAAACCTGTTTCAGTTACCAGTGCTCCAGTACAGTTCTTGCTTACAGAGTATAATATTTTTTGTGCTGTTTTCGCAGAAATAGAGGTCAGCCTATTAATTGCATGCAAAGGTGTAACTGCTGTGCAATTAATATTGACTGTATGGGTAATATTTTCCATTGAAATAATGGTGGTTTTTTTGGCAAGTTGCTTTGCCTGCATCACTCCTGCCTGCTTTGACCTACCTCTTTAACTCTTCCATCCTGGGCACTGCCTTAAGAGGTGGCATTAGACTGTAGCTTTTGGGTTGTACTCCTGTAAGCTTGTAGTTTAGAGCATGCTCTTACAGACAGCAATGAAGATTCTCAGTACCTGATGTAGCTCTGGATTCTTTTGTGGTCATGGTTTTGCATGGGGCTTATATGCTTTTCTGCTATTGAACTAGACTCACCAAGAGCACAGGAGATCAGCAATTGTTCAGTATAGAAAGCCCTTACAAATCTTTTATAAGACTTACGGGTTTTTTTCTTCCTGCACTGTGATTTCTTCTTTGTTTGCATACAGGACATAGCACCCTCCACAGTTTAGTACTGCAGCCTAAATGGGATAGGATTTTAAAGACCATCTGAGCAGATTGTGGCCTTAAAAGCAAACTGAATTATGACACTTTAGTTTTCTTTATTGGATCACTTATGTCAGGCTTTATGGATCATCAGTGCTACAAATTCCCAATGAATTTTGTGTACATTCCTCACTCAGAGTTTTATTGATTTATCTTCTTCCATTTTTTTGGAAGATATGGGCATAGACAAAATCTCTGGGAATCACAGCAAGCTAGACAGACATTCTGCAGCAAAAATCTGTCATTCTTTGGCTCTTCAGAGATCATTCTGCCGATTTTGAGGCAACTTCAAAACAATAAATCAAAATTTACATATTCATTTAGCTACTATGTAAATAATAGCTTATATTGAGTGTTATGCAACTTCCTAATAAATTTACTTTAAATACTTTTAAGTCTTTCTCGAGCATGTAGTTTTCAAATTCTTTTGTTTTATTATTAAGGCATTTTTGAATATGTTCTTTTAATTTTAGCGAATTCCTTTGTAAGGAAAATGTTAAAATAATTTCAGGCTTCTGTGTAAGAGGCTCTGGGACAACGTGATCACAACCTTGCAGATTTGAATTAGGATTTAAGGGCAAAACCAAAACTTCCTGTACCTAAAAAAAAAATTAAAATAAAGCACATTGTCATTCCCGTTCTTCCTTTAATGCCTGTTGCTTTTATCTCCCTCAAGAAGTTTCCTTTTCTTCAAGTGCATGGAAAGCAAAATCAGAAAGCTGAGCACCCGCATTCCAGCTGATGGAGCAGAAGCCTCTCTTGGAGAAAGAGGGGAAATGAGAAAAATAACCCTATTTGTCCTTTTTTCTCTCTTTTTTTCCTCCAGATTTATTGCTAGCTTCACTTACAGGGCTAACATAACAATCTTAGTTTAAACTTTGGTTCGTCTGGGCAGATTAATTTATTTTCTTCATATCATTTTGCCTTTCTTCTCATGATCCCAGCTCTCCCACTTCTTAAGTTACAAAACTCTGAATAGTTATAGTCAACCCAATTTAAACAACAAAAAGTTACTTTTAGAAATGGTTTGAACTAATTTTTTCTGCCCAGTAATATCTCAAGTTCAAGCACAATAGAGGATACTAGAGGCAAGACTGGAGGGAAGCAAATGGCTCTGTGTGTCACTAAAATGTGAAGATTTTACCTTTCTAATGGAATAAAACTGATGATGTAAGATATGAGACATTGAAAACAAAGTATTTAAAAATTAAAGTTTCTTGCAAAGGTAAAACTAAACTGGGTCATGGGACTATTTACTAAGGAAGCAAAGTTTTTATACTTGGGAAAAGAAGTTTGGCCATAGATGAATTAATGTGTGAGTGAAAATGACAAAGTGATATAGTTTTATACATACCTTTTTTGTGATCATCATCAACACACACACAAAAGATAACAGCAGTGAAAGTATTTTTAGTATTTACTTTTTCTGGGGGAAGAGTGAACAATGAAATCAAATATGAAATGAATGATTCACCAATTATTTTCAGGATTTTCTGTGTATTCCTGCACCTTCCTGGAGTAGCAATGAATTTGCTCAGAAATTAGTGATATTGAATGGTGTAGAATAATTATGAATGATTACTTGTGTTTCTGACTTGGAGATTATGAGATACCAAAGCAAGGAATGATGTTTCTGAGTATGTAATTCTGATGGATTGTTTATGTCGAAGGAGGTGATCCTGCCCCACAACTCTGCTCTCGTGAGACCTCACTTGGAGTGTTATGTACACTTCTGGTGTCCTCAGCATAAAAAGGATATGGAACTGTTGGAATAAGTCCAGAGGAGGGTCATGAGGATGATCAGGGGACTGGAGTACCTCCCCTATGAAAACAGGCTGAGAAAGTTGTGTCTGTTTAGCCTGGAGAAGAGGAGGTTGCATGGAGACCTCATTGCAGCCTTCCATTATCTGAAGGGGTCCTGTAGGGGTGCTGAGGAGGAACTCTTCATTAGGTACTGTAGGGGTAACGAGTTCAAACTTAAACTGAGGAAGTTTAGATTGGATATAAGAAGGAAGTTCTTTACTGTAAGTGTGGTGAGGCACTGGAATGGGTTGCTCAGGGAAGTTGTGAATGCTCCATCGCTGGCGGTGTTCAGGGCTGGGTTGGACATAGCCTTGGGTGGCATGGTTTAGTGTGAGGTGTCCCTGCCCATGACAGGGGGGTTTGGAACTAGATGATCTTAATGTCCTTTCCAACTCTAACTATTCTATGATTCTATGTCACTATGATTAAAGAACTTTCAAGCTGCTGGTTTAGATTTAATGAGCGATGAAGCAGCAGATCTGACAAAACACTGACACATTAGGTTGTGTCACACTGGTTACTCTGTGGCAGAGTTTTCGGTCTGAATAAAGGAAAACATCTTCTGGATGTTATTTTGTCTGTCATTGAGACCATGGAGGATGTGTGATGGGATCAAGAGATCTGGGTTCACAGAAGCCCAAAGAATTACTATCTAAAATTGTAGAATCACCAAATTCCTAAATGTCATGATTTCCATCACTGTTGTTCTTATGTACAAATTTACATAAATATTCCTATTTTTCCCTTTCCCTTCAAAAAGTCAGCCATCTATAGTTATGTAGTGAAATTGAACCTGTATTACATGGAATAAATATCTGGAAAAAGGCTAGCGCCGGAGTGGGATTCAGTTGGTGTTTAAAATGTAGATGTCTACTTGTGGCCATATTCCAGTGAGTCAGTGAAGATATATTCTGGAAAACAATTTGTCTCTTTAGAGGGCAGTCATGTGGTGGCTTACCACCTGAATTACACTCTACAATCTGTATTTTCTCAATATCTATTAATTGTAAGAGGGGCTTAGGCAGCTCATGTGCCTTCAGAAAATTCAGTGGAGTTTTTAAATTGTGAACTGAATATTATCCTGCATGTTGAGGACCTATTATCCAGTGGTGAATTCTAGTCTGGGGTCTCCTGGTCTATATTTGGGTTCTTTTCAGGTGGGCTGTAAAGTCCTTCTTATCCTTGTGGTTGTTGATCCTTGATAAGGATGCATCTCCTTTATCTTCCAATTTGCATTTGCCTTGAGGCTTTTCATTTACATAACTAAGCACAGGTTGTTAAGCCTAAGGCTTCAGCAATTTCAGGTACACACGCTAAGCAACTATTCAGGCTAAGAAAGACCACCTAGTCAAAACACCTGAAAGGATTCAGCTAACTAAACTTAATTCACAACACTTCTTTATTCCATGTTGCTGAAAAAAAAAAACATTCTGTTACTATGTGGGCTATTAGCTATGGGTTGCAAATGTTATTTTTCCTCCTTCCACCTTGACCAACATCAACTATATCTACCTACTTTTCATTTACAGCTTTGCCAGAATAATAACTGGGAAGTGCTACAGGATTACTTTGGGGGAATTTAAAATTTTCCAGGTGTTTGAGCCACTTTTGCTGTACCCTACAACTAAATCTCTAATACCTACAGGTGTCTCTATTTATTTTGCACTGTGATGAAATCAGCTATGTCACCTTCTCCTCTCCTCTCTGCACTGCAGATATGGAATGAGATGACACACAGTTGTCACGGTTTAAGCCACTACAGCTTACTCAGTGCATTCACTCACTTCCCCCTCTTTCTGTAACAGTACACTATTAGTATTTGTAGACGTGCCTTAATAGGATGTTCAGATTCAACTGTAGGCTTGTGCTCCAGTGTGGCGCATGCCTGCAGCAGCCATAGAACCCACAGACAGCTCAAACACAAGCTTAATGTGGAGGCCAGAGATGCTCACAACTCTGCATTTAAATCCACAGAAACACTGCAAATGCAAAATTAGGTCTCTGAACAGGTGATCACTGGAGATTTCTCTGAGTTTGTTCTTCTGATGTTCAAGAGCAAGTAGCTGGTGTAACAAGTATAAAAGCCACTCCCCAGGTCACTTTTGGAATTAATCAGTATTGTTTCAGTTCAGATGACATTTACTCATTCAAAATTTATATTGCACCTGTCACTTTTATAGGGAAATTAGTTTTAAATCAGAGGATCTTATGTTCACATGATTTATGGCTGCTTAATTTTTATCAAACCTGCTTCAGAAAAAATATTAATGTAGAGAAACTGATACTATTCCTCTGAAAATGATGAAATTACATGTTCAGCATGTGAAACAAATGCTCTGCCCCCCTTTTTTAATTTATATATATTCTTTCTAAATCTGGCTTATTTCAATCCTGTGATGGAAGCCATCTATCTATAAAAAAGTGTTCTCACTGTAGAGATATTCTCCATCAGGTCTTTCAATGGAAATTCTGTAATTCTTCTCTCTATAGACTTCTATTCCCATTTAGGTCATTAATGTAGAAGTTCATTGTGTATGTTTTTCCCACTTTATTTGTCTAGGTAATACATAAGTCTAATTCACTTTGATCATAACTTCATTATATCTGTCTATGCAAACAGTAGATGTCACAGCTGCTCCTGTCAGTATTTCCTTCTTTCAGGTGATGAGTCAGTGCCCCTGAAATGCCAAGACATTGGATTTTCCAGTCACTGATGAATTGGATAATCATGTAAATTATTGGTGTTCTTTGTTCTGTAGATTAGCCCCCTTCTCCTTCCAAAAACCAGTTCAGGATTTCCAGAAGTAGGTTTCAAGTTTATCCCTTTCTTTTCAAATCTTGGTGATTTCACTTTAGCTTTATCTTTATCTCACAGGGTAATAGATCTGTTCAAATGATGAGCAGCTAAAATAAAATCGCTTTGCTGTGACCAATTTCTGTGTAGGCTGTACACTTAACAGCTATACTTCAGCAGTTCAGGAGCAAGTTTTTCATAGGTAGTATGGTTGTTTTGTCCAGTAAACTAGAATTTTTTTATTAAAGATGATTTTTTTTTTTTTTCCATTTAGTGAAATTGGTATATTGGAAATACAATGCAAGATTTTGAAAGACTCACATATTGATGATAGAGTAACTAAGTTTGTGTTACCTATTTTGAGCTCACACATGAAATATTTCCCCAAATTTCAGACATCAAAAGCATTAGGATAGAAATAAATGTAGTTGTAAATTTGGATATATGATCTTCCAGTCAGTTTAGTCATATTCGCATTAAAGGGCTTTGTAATTTGCTTATTATCTACAAAATTTTATCTCCTGAGAAGAAATTTTGTTCGCCTGGTCTATATAATTAACTTCTTGTGGAAAAAGTGAACAAAATAGCAGATGAAAACATATGGTTTCTTTAGGGACACAGTGCATGTTTAGAGACAATTTTACAGGGTAATTAATTGCATAGATAAATCATTAACAGCCAAGACAGGTGTGCACTGAGTGAAATGCAACTTTCCTGGCTTTAACATTGTTTCTCTCACTGTATCTGTTGATGTATGGTTCAGGTATTAAACCTGTAGGAAGAAAACATGTTTTCATACCTGAGAGATTACATCTGAATGCAAATGTCCCACAGGGAAAAATATGGCTTATCTTTAGCCTTTCTGGCACCAGAAATTTTGTAATTTGAAAGTTTAACCTAGCTTATATTTAGTTTAGGCTGTTTCCCTGTAATTTATTCTGAAATATAGATGCAATAAGGCAAAAAAAATCTTGCAAGAAATTTTCACAAAACCACAGAATGTTTGAGATGGGAAGTAACCTCCCGAGGCTTCTGGTCCAACAGCCCTCATCAAGCAGGGTCACCCAGAACATGTTGCCAGGACCATGTCTAGGTGACTTTTGAATGACCACCACTTCTCTGGGCAGCCTGTGCCTGGTTTGATAAATTTTTTTCCTGATTTTCAGGGAAACTTGCTGTGTTTATGTTTGTGCTCATTTTCCTCTTGTCCTGCAGCTGAGCATCACTGAAAAAAAAACCCTCTCTCTGTCTTATTTGCACCTTCCCTTCAGATATATATAAGATTCTACCTGAGCTGAATGGTCCCAGCTGTCTCAGCCGTTCCTCATGTGAGAGATGCTCCACTCCATTCATAATCTTCTTGCCCCTTCAGTGAACCTTCTCCAGTGGTTCCATTGCTCTTAAATGTCCATCCATTTTTATCTAGCACTGTATCTATCAGATTTGTCATTTTAGTCAGGGTATGTTACTTTGGTGTTGCAGAAAGTTACAATGAGTTTTTGTATGTAGTGTTTTTTTGTTTTTTTTTTTTTTTTTTTTTGTTTTTTTTTTTTTTCCACTTTTACATACAGAAAGAAGCACGCTGTAACTAGAAAATAATTTTCTGGCTCTTCTTTCTTGATAGTTTTACCATGTTTTTTCTGCTTCTCTGTCATCTTACGTACCAGCTTGGTCTGTGTACTGTTATGCATGAGTACAGGGTTTGCTGGCAGATGGGAAGCTGAAAGTAATCTTGCACTCTTCTCTCAAGTAAACCAGTGCAAATCCTGAACCAATATGGGCTCTTTGGTGCTACAGCAGTTCTCTACTCTTTGTACTTTACATAGTCATTGGTATAAATTCGCATGGACTGTATATGTACCTTTCACAGGATTCCATAATGTTTTAACTGTAATTGCCCTTATTAAAAAACCAAAAGCAAAACAAAACAAAAAAACAAACAGCAAACTCCACACATAATGTTTAACAATATGTAATATTTATATGTGGGAATAATGATAATTCAAAATCAATCCAGTAACCAAATTTCACTCATTTGCTCTAAAAATGCTAATAAATAGCTCTGCAAGTACAGAGATTTCTGGGAATGAATGACTAAAAAGAATCTTATGGGAAGGTAAGTTATTTTTGAGAGATAAAGACAACATTAGTAAATATATATCTAAAACAAAATATAAAAGTTGAAATTGTTATAGGTCTGGCAAGCAAATAAATACACTTATGGTTTTGGATAGCAGACTGTTCTCTGCTGCTTCTGTCATTTCCAAAAGCTTTTTCTGCTAGCAAAAGAATCGAGATCATTGTCCATTCACCCATAAATGATCAAAATTTAGGGCAAGAAATGAACATGTGCCACATGAAGAAATTTGTCCTTCCTAGATATCTTTATCAGCACATACACATGGCTTTCCCCTCCCTTCCCTCTGTTGAAACCAGATGCAGTTTTTGACAGGGAAATGATACACTGCATTAAATGAATGCATTCCACACCCTGGGCTTTATCTGAAGCGGCTCTGGCAGGACTGAAGTTTATCACTTTTGCATGGCATGAAACTGGTAGAATACCAGCTGCGGACCCTCCCTTTCTTTTCTTTCCCTTCCTTTCCAGTGGCATATTCTCTGCATGGCTAGCTATCTCTTGATCATGTACTATGCTTAAGGTGTAGAATACATCCAAGGCCCACATTTATGACCATGGTTCTGGAATTCTCCTGCCCATGAGCAGTCCACTTGCCAAGCAAAGTCTATGTGGGTTAGGGCTGGAAGAAGAACTGTCAGTACACCTGTTCCAGTGCCTCACCACCTTCACAGTGAAGAACATCTTTCTTATATCTAGTTTAAACTTCCTGTTTAACTTTAAACCCATTACTCCTTGTCATATCACTACAGTCCTTGATGAAGAATCCCTCTCCATCATCCTTGTAGACCACCTTCAGATACTAGAAGACTGCTATGAGGTCTCCGCACAACATCCCAATTTCCTTAGCCTGTGTTTGTATGGGAGGTCCCCAAGCCCCCTGATCATTCTTGTGGCCCTCCTCTGGATTTGCCGATGACTCCATGTCCTGTTTATATTGAAGACATCAGAAGTGTACACAATAGTCAGTGTGGTCTCATAAGAGCAGAGTAGAAGGGCAGGATCACCTCCTTTCACCTGCTGGTCATGCTCCTTTTGATGCAGATTAGGACATGGTTGGCTTCCTGGCTTGCAAGTGCACACTGAAGATGGCTCATGTTCAGTTTCTCATCAACCAACACCCCCAAGTCCTTCTCCACAGGGCTGCTCTGAATCTGTTCTCTGCCCAACCTGTAGCTCTTACTAGGATTGCCCTGACCCAGCTGTAGGACCTTGCACTTGGCTTGGTTGAACTTCATGAGGCTGGTGTTGGCGCACTTCTCAAGGATGTCAAGGTTCCTCTGGATGGCATCCTATAGCTGAACAGAAGTTGAATAATTACAGTAATGATTCCCTCATTTAAATGTTTAAAATATATACATCAGTAAAAGCAACACTGTATCAGTAATGTGCAAAATCTTGAAATTCCTAAAAGATTTCAAAATTAGAAATCCCTAATTATAATAAAGTATCTTTAGACTACTTAGTGTGATTGTCTTATTTCATATAGTGATCTAACCTTGAGAAAACATTCATTAGCATATTGCAATAACAACACCAACTGGTTTTTAATCAGTTTTTCTACCTCTCGGTAATGGTTTACTTCTCCCCCCCCAAAAAAAAAAAAAAAAAAAAACATAAATTTCTGCAGTACAAGGTCATCATCATTAACAATAAAAGCTCAGCTTACAAAAAAATAACACAGCAAGAATTTTTTGTCTTGACCATCTCTACATTCTTCACCAAGACTTCCTCCACAATCTTACAATAGGGAACTTGTAATGTTTCCTGATTTCATCTCCCCTTTCCTGTCTAGATCTGTGTTTCTGAGTGATCAGAAGACATCATTATTTTATGGTAATGACTCCCATCCAAGTCATGGTCCCCTCCATTTCACCTTAAAAGTGATCTTCCCGGGGCATCTTTCAGTGGAATTTCCACAGCTTTGGAGTGTAAAATAGAGAAAACATTAAGTCTAGCACAGAATGGGAAAAGTGAACTGGTTTTCAGCCAGTAACTTAAAATAAAAAAAAAGGATAACTATTTGCTCCCTCCTTTGAGAACAATGTTTCAATAATACAACAATTTCTTATATAATGGTGTCGTAGTTTGAGGCCCCTCAAACAGTTCTGTGCACCCCCCCCCTCTTTCTTCCCCAGTCCCGGGGAAAATGGG
>JASSUY010025259.1:0-68197 GCA_032466535.1 Forpus xanthops
CTGGCAGTGTTCAAGGCCGGGTTGGACATAGCCTTGGGTGCCATGGTTTAGTGGGAGGTGTCCCTGCCCATGGCAGGAGGGTTGGAACTAGATGATCTTAAGGTCCTTTCCAACCCTAACTATTCTATGATTCTGTGATTCTATGTACCTAATACAGAGTTACTTACAAAGTCACGTTTCTTTGGATGTGCCAGCAATAACTGGCAAGTAATTTTCTTCCCCCTAAACCTCAAACCTGCTTTGATTGGCATGCAACCTTATATTTGCTCCCCTTCCTAGCTCATTTCAAGGCCATGTTCTTGGTGTTTGTGGACATGATTTCATTGTTGCTATCACCCTTAGATTTGTTGTTCTCTCCATCTATACCACTGCCAAATGAATATTCAGAAAACTGTAGCTTATTTGAAACTGCTGTTTCTTTTGGGTGAGTGCCTATGTCTGTGATTTAGGCAGAGTTTAATGTTTCAGTTTGCTGTTTCTGTAGAGAAATTAAAATGTATCAAGTAGTTGTTTTAAAGAGAACGCCAATGGTTAAATACAACTTGCAGCAATCACCATATG
Organism: Forpus xanthops; assembly: GCA_032466535.1. Classification (NCBI taxonomy): domain Eukaryota; kingdom Metazoa; phylum Chordata; class Aves; order Psittaciformes; family Psittacidae; genus Forpus; species Forpus xanthops. Next base: position 562 of record JASSUY010025259.1, read on the forward strand.
AAGATGTTCATCCTTGGCTGTCACATGAACCTGAAAGAGAACTTGGCCTTCTGTTCATTTTCTCGTACATTTCCACTTGTTCCATCCTTGCCCTAGAACACTGTGTGTCTATTATGGATATTTGATTTACTACGAAATTTCATATCTCGCTAGGACTGTAGCCTATCCTACATTTGTCTAAAGGGAGGAATGAGATGCCTCCCTTGGCATCTCTTTAGTGCCAGTTTTCCCTGATCCTAGGAGAGGACTGGGATGACTCAGTACGTTGAGTGCTATTGTGGTGCTGCGGGGCTCTGCTGGCTGCATTAGCAGCTAGTGGTAATAATGGACTTCTACCCACAGCTGGAGAATGCTGCACAGAATGGCCTGCTGTGACTGTCAGAAGTCTGACTTTTAAAAATGAGATCAAACAAATAAGCATAGCCTAAAGACTTTTTCGAATTGTATGTTGCCCTTTTACCTCTGACTTTATCTTCCAGCCTTCGCTAACCATGAATATTTAATACAACCACCACTGCATCTCATGGAATAATTGACAAGCTCTGAGTTTCAAAGCTTAATCTGAAAAGCAATGCATATACATCAATACTGGAAAAAAATCATCACACCCAGAGCAAATCCTTTTTCATAAGCCCACTTATTAAAAAAAGTAATGTAATATCATGAGTTTTCATTAATACTAGTCTTCAATAAGCCTAAAGCAAATCCTTGCTTGCTGTGCACTTGCTACGCTTGTTGTACAGAACTGCCTGAAAGTGATGAAGGTTCAGTCAGTGTGTGGAAAGCAGGGAGCATGCAGCTGAGATAGAAACAAGCTCTGTTTGAGTACAGGTTCTCAATCCTCCGTTGTCTTTCCTGGAGAAGATGATTATGGATGTTTTACAGGAATAATAATGCTAATTTTCAGCCCCCACAGAGTGCTTTACACCTGCAAAGTGCTATAAAAATGTGAGCTGGTCCTTGTCAGTGACTATTATTGCACCTGTTTTGCACATGCATAAGGGAGGAAAGGCCAGTGGGATGACCTAGGGTCACATAGGTTCTCAGCCGCAGATTTAGAATGAAGGAACAGTCCTCTCTGGCCACATTGATCATAGAATCATAGACTCATAGAATAGTTAGGGTTGGAAAAGATCTTAAGATCATCTAGTTCCAACCCCCCTGCCATGGGCAGGGACACCTCCCACTAAACCATGTCATGCAAATGCTGCCATACAACAAATGTAACTCAAAATTTTTTTTTTTATATATATATATATGTAATACATATATATCATATATAAATATAATCCTAGAAAAGAAGTTTTTTCTTCTTTGCTTCTTCAAAATAAACATGCTCCCGAGCTACCAAACCCCACGTTTACATGTATCATTAAATGCTTTCCGGTTGCTAGCCAGAAAACTCAGCAGAAAACCTGTTGAACACCAAAGTAGTTCTTCTTTTAAATAATTGATGATGCCAAATAGCAGCAGTGTTATGCCAACAAAGAAATCGGTCTCTCAAAATATTTTATTCATTATGCCTCAAGAAACCCAAAGCCTTGTTTTTAACGAGAGCAATTTTCAGAAGTTGGCTCCCAGTTCATCTGAAACATCTGCTTATTACAGTTCTTGGTGCTAGAGCACTGGTGCTCCCTAGTAAATTTTTCAGCTTTAAATAATACGTATGGAAGTCTTGGCAAAGAGATCAGGAAGGAGAAAGAGTGGCATTTGCCAAATGTGCATTTTACTTTGTAGAGCTGTAGTGCTATATTTTAATAATACATGTGTGGAGGAGAATCTAGTAATCCGATTAAATAACAGGACAAGAAGGAATTAATTCCAAGGTTCAAAAAGTCTCCATTCTATTCAGTTGAAACTTTATATTCCAGGGTAAAATGGTTATAAGCCTTGGCTAACTACACTGCTATAAAACAGCCAGAAACAGATCTTTCTCTGTACTGTTCATAAATCAAGGTCACTTTTGTGAGAAAGCTATGTTGTGATAAATTTGTCAGATAGTTAGATGAGGAGGACATATCAATGTTAAATTATATTCTTTATACACTCTGAACAGAAGGTGATGATGTAAACACCACGGTAGCATTATGAAACAGAAAATTACATTCCAGATAATAACAGATATTCATGGTGCATAGCTTTATGCTTTAATGTGCTGTGTTTTACTCAGTCATATTAGTATTTCAAATTATGTAACACTCCCTTCTTTACATTTAGTTGGGGTTTTTTTTCACTAAAAATGCACCTGCCTCTGCTTTTCTCCTCCGTTATTTCTCTGACTTTACTCTTTTCCATTTTCCCTTTTCCTTTTTTTCTTTTTTTGTTTTTTTGATGCTGGGAAAAAAAAAAAAAAGCCTAAAGAGAAACTGTCTGTGCAAGAAAATGTTAACAAGTAGTTTCAAGATTTATAAGCCAGGATTTTATGTTATATATTTACAGATTCGATCTGTGTACCAGGCTTTGATCCAAGCCTTAGCATGATGACTGGAATCACTCCAATTAACCCAATGATACCAGGCATGGGGTTAGTGCCGCCACCACCACCAACAGATGTGCCTGTAGTCAAAGAAATAATTCACTGCAAAAGCTGCACTCTCTTCCCTCCAAACCCAAGTAAGTAGATCTGATGAAACAATGACATTCTCTCAAATGCATTGCATGAAATATTTTATATCTAATAAAAAATACGCGTTTTTAATAGGTGTAGGCAAGTATGTTGTTTCCTTTTAAGGTCTACTCTGTGTGCAAAGCGTGGTATGGTATTACCATACTTACTCATCTCTGTCAGGTCATGTTAAAGAAGCCTACGTAGTTTGTACAACAAAGAAAAAGTTATTACATAAAGAAAGCTAACAGAGCCTGAAGATCTAGCTTCTCATAGTAGAAATCAGTCTTTCCTGTAGATCAGAATGTCACAAAATGTAAGAGTTACATAATGCTTATCATCTCCTATCTCACTGTGGGCTCTCCTTCATATGTCTTCAGTGAGATGGAACCAGTCTGAGCTCGTGTTCCTGAACATAGCACCTTGCACCCAAATGCTGGTTAGCTGTGGTCCCTCCCTGGAAGAAGTGAAGGGAAAGAGGGTCTATGGCCATTTTTGGGGAGCAGCTTGGCAGATAAGTTTCTTCTCCTCTCTGAAAGCAAAGACTAGGCTTCCTTTTGCCCCTTCTGGAACTTTGTGTAAAGGAAGGCTATTCCCGCTAAACTACCTGCTCAGGCACAAAGCCTGATTTTGTGCATGTTAGCCCCGGGAGTTTAGTTTCAGGGACATCAGACCAGTGCTTTCACTATCACTGTGAAGACAGAAGAGAAAATTAAGCAAATAGTCTGCTACTCTGGATTTGTAGTATACCCAGATCATGCTTTAATTGAACTGGCTGTGTGTACAAATATGTATATATACATATATGTATGGTTTTAGGTTTTTAACCCCATTTACTGTGTTAAAGGGCCAAAAAACAGTCATATCAATCATATTCCTTCTTAGAAAGTTACTTTTAGAGGAATACTCTAGTCATCTACATATAAAGAACTTGAAGTGTTATGACAGAATATATTTTTTGTACAGCCTTCAAAATTTAATAGTTTTCTGATTTAAGTTTGTATTTATTTTCTGTATATATACACATAAAAATAACATTTCTTGCCACCTCATGAGCACTTGTAAACAGTGAGGTTATCCTTCCTGTGCACTGGCATCAGCTCCATTATCTGGCAACAAGACAAAACAGATAACCAGCAGAGCATTTTCATCATGCTGTCACTTCATCGTGTTTCCCACTTTGTTTTTCTGTTTGCTGTGCTCCTGTACTCTGAGACAGAAATGAAATTATGCTAAGAACAGGGAAAGGTGTCCAACCAAAGTGCCCGGGGTTTACCGAGCATCAACTTGCTTGCAGAGGGCCCGCACACTTAGTGAGTGTGGCAAGTGATGGGTGGAAGCCAAAGACAGATCGTAGAATAGAATGGTTTGGATTGCAAGGGACCTTAAAGATCATCCAGTTCCAACTCCTCTGCCATGGACAGAGACACCTTCCACTAGAGCAGGTTACTCAGTCACGTCCAACCTGGCCCTGAACACTGCCAGGGATGGAATATCCACAACTTAGAGAAGTTCAGGCCTTGAGATCTGTGCTTGGAGTCTAATCAGAAGCTCCCCTGCTTTGAAACTGAATATTTTCTATTTTTTTGTGTGGCAGTGCAGGGAAAGGAAGGATCCTTTTAGACCTTGTTATGGAGAACATCTCACAGTGGCAGGAATTGATCTCCAAAATGATACCTAAAGTTTTAAAAGGTTTAGATTCACGTAATCAATTCTGGACAATCTCTGCGATAGTCAATTATTTTGCTTCTTTCCCTCTCCCTCCTGCATGCTATGTCAGATAAATGTTGCTGCTCAGAACCGGTTAGGGGAATGAATAGAGCCAATGGATCAAAAGACAAATTTTGTATTCTAATATGATTTCTGTTTTGACTTAGATCTTCCACCACCTTCAACAAGAGAGAGACCTCCTGGGTGTAAAACAGTGTTTGTTGGAGGATTACCAGAAAATGCAACAGAGGAAATTATTCAGGAAGTCTTTGAGCAGTGTGGAGATATAACAGCAATTCGGAAAAGCAAGAAGAATTTTTGTCACATTCGTTTTGCAGAAGAGTTCATGGTTGATAAAGCCATTTACCTTTCTGGTACTTCACATTCTTTAATGGATTTTCCCTGCTTCTCATTTGTATTTTGTGATGCTAATGTTTGCTTATTTTCTTGGCATTTATCTCAGCAAGTCTTTCTTGAGCTCCGTGGCTGTGGCTTAGAGTGGCAAGGGGCAATTCTGTATTACTCTATGTCTGCCACGACTTGTGTGTGGTTTTGTATGTTGCTTACCCTGGAGCAGTATCCTGCCATCCAATGAAACTGCAGCAGATCCTGACATTCACTACAGAGCAATCTTATTTTTGATTTACACAGGTTTATATAGTTTTGCTCACAGGTAATGGAAAGAGAAGGGCAGTAGGCCAGGAACACTGCTGTTTCCCAGTGCCAATTTCTATGGTAGGCTGGCAATTTCATTGGCATATTTTTATAGATTTGCAGTACAATCTGAATAAAGTCTGCCTGTATGCATGCACATGATCCACTGCTGCATGGGTTAGATTCTGAGCCCCATGTTTAGGCTATGTCTGTTTCCTCCCAGGTCAATGAGTGTCACAGAAAATCAGTCATAAAATTTCAGTATCTATTTCCCAGCAAAGGAACAGACAAAAACAAATCAAACCAAAACAACTTCAAACAAACAAACAAAAACCACCACCAAAACAAAACAAAACAAAACAAAAAACAGCTCTAACTCACAAGGAAAAAATAAAAAAAGGACAGAAGAAGAAAGACGAAAAATAATTTCATTTATCAGGCTTGTGTGGCTGTCCTCTTACAGGTTACAGGTTCCTTCATGTGAGTATTGGCTTCCTAAATGAGCCCTTCTTCACCTTTCTGAGCTGAGTCCCAGCCCCTGCACATGTTTGTCTTCACAAGCTAGTTCATCTCTCTTTCTGGATCATGGGAAGACCCACAAATGTTGTCCTACCCTGCAAGTGTAGTGTAGCACTTTCATCCCACATGAAAGATATTCTTACATAAACAAGGGCCAGGAACTGCTCCTTGGCCAAGAGAAAGACTGGCCTACAGCCCTCCACCTTGTGTAGGGTGGCCTTGAAGGGACCCACTGGAGCCATCCAAAATGGAGCTTAGGAGGCAGCTGATACATAGAAAATCTTATTTGTGTTTCCACCCTGACCATCTTCTGTCTAGCAGTAAGGATGTAACCTCAATGTCCTGTAGGTGTACATAGGAAGCTGACATAGCTAGAAATAAGTGGCCTCTCAAATCACCATCAACTATATTCTAAAATGAAGGAAAGAAAGAAAAGAAAACATCTGAACTTTTGAAATATGTGGTCAGGAAAAGCCTGATTCCTCTGTTTCACAAAGGTTTCTGGGTTTGAGTTTGTGGGGCTTTTTTTCCTAACTTGGCTGCTTGCTTTAAATATCTCTCTGGAGAGCTACCGAAAATTGTGAGTTTCATGAGGTCTATATAAAAAGGTCTTTGAAATATTGCTGTATTTTCAGGTTTCTCCTAGATCTTAATTCTACCCTGTTTGTTTCTTTTTCTTTATTTTTAATTTTTTGCTTAATTTCCTCTCCCCTCCTCTTTCTCTCTTCCCAGTTCCCATCCTTCATTTGCTTATTCACATTACTTCCATAACACTGTATTTCATTGGTACCGATTACAGGAATTGCTGTAGTAAGAAGCAGCAGCATTTTTCCCAGCTTCCAACTTCTGCTTAAGAGGCCCCATCTCCAGATGAGATGAAGAGGGACACACCAGATTAAGTAGGAGCTGGTATTACTGTAACGATAAACAAAACAGTGGCAAAAAAGAGAGCAAGGAAAATCTTTGAAACCTACAGGCTGCTACTCTGAACCAGAGCCGCTGTCCCTCTAGATCAGTTTCCTGCTTCTTGGCAATTGACTTTGCTTCACTCTAAGTTTTATTTTACTTTTATATGCCTTAAATCCTGGAGGACCAGATTTGATGATTAGAGGTAGGAAATTCCCTGTGCTGCCATCTGTCCTCATTCATAACACACTAGAATGTGCATTCAGAATGAGGGAAATGAGCAGAAATGGAGGTGGCAGATTCCCTTTCTCATCCTTCCTCATCCTGAATTTTCTGCAGTTAATTTTCAAGTTTTTGATCCATCCTTCCTTCTTCCATTTCCTTTCATCACAGTTGCACTGCTTTCTACGCTTCCTCTTACCATCTGCTCTGCAGCTTCCCTCCCCATCTGCCTTTTCCTCCACACCTTCTCTTTCTTCTACAGTGCTGTACTTAGTATCTCTGACCAGCAGAGCTGATAGGAGGAAGAAAAGAAGGGGCATGCTGCAGTCATGTTTCACATCTTTTTACCACCAGCACTGAACTCTGCAGATGAAACTGACTGTCCCTCACCCCTACAGAGCAGGGAGATCTGACACTAGGCAGGGGCATGTTTTATTTGTACTGAAATATTGGGTGGTTTTAATCAGTCTTTGTTCCATTCTCAGCCATAATGTATTCTGAAGTGGTGGGGATAAAGCATACTGTTAAAGCATTCTCTTTTCCCTGTAAAAAACAAGAGATGTACAAACAGAATGGGGTTAATACAGTATGCGTGTTATTCTAGGGCAAAGTCCTGACTTTGATATTTGTAATATAATGATAATTTTGTCATCCTAATCAGTTTTATCTGTCTACCCCATCTAGTCTCATCAAACTTTGTATTTAGCCTGTGCTTATCATCAGAACAGTGCAAGTGATTACAAAATTCACCAAGTGGTTTAATCACTGTTTTATCAATGCTCAAGTAAACTTGTATGAAAAGGATACTGGGACATGGGTAGAAGACTATGATGAAAAATTTGACTTAAGGAAGGGCAGATTTCATTTAGCTCCGAAAGTCAAATTTTGAGCTCGTGAGGAAAACACTTCCTCAAATTGACATACCGGCCCCTGAGAAAGCTCTTTGTCCAAACGGTACGTACTTTGCTCTCGTGGCTGACAATTCAGTATCACCTGGAAATACTGATGGCCCTGGATTTGAAAATAGGGGACAAACAGGCGGCTTGAGACAGACCCATTTATACCCCAAAAGCCTGTGTATTTTTCCTGTGCTGGTATTTTCCCCTATGAGTTTCCATTTAGTACCACGTACTTGTTTTATTTTGTTCTTGCTGATCATCATCAACACTCTGATCTAGATCCCCAGTTAGAGAGCAGCTACTGATCAGTCCCCAGTCTAGCAACACTCAAAGGTAAGTCAAGCCACAGATTTTTGACTAGACCTGTGATATGGAAATACCATGTTTGATTTTTCTTTTCCCATTGCTGCTCCTTTAAAGCGAGGATCTTGGCAAGCTCCCAAAGTCTTTTCCTCTGCCATTGTGTGCAAAACTGAAATTAAAAATGACAAGCCAGGCACACAGTTCATGATAGCTGCAGTCCTGAGCAAAGAGATGTGGAAAAGGGTCTGTGAGGGCAGCTCATTGCCCATGCATGGAAAGGAGGCAATGGCAGGTGGTTCTTTCATACATTTCAGTACCCTCAAACATCAATAAGGAGACATGGTATTGGGAAACAGCATACCTCCCATCTGCCTCAGAGCTCGAAGTTGCCAATCAAGATGGATGCCTGAGGATCCTGTACAGAAAATGTGACCTGCAGTTGTGCACCCCTTGTTGCATGACATCTTCCTATCAACCAATTGAGGAGTCTGCTGCTCATTAGCGAGGCCATTGTCCCTATGCTTTTGTTAAGGGAAAGATGCCAAGCCCTGAGGAACTTGATCTGATTTTCACGTTGACCCTGCTCTGAATTATGTGATGACCAAGGTCCCTTCTGACTCAAGTTATTCTAAGTTTCTTTGCTGGTGGAAACTACCTGTTTGGCTGACCAAATTCAGCTTTAAGAGTTAAACAAGCAGTAAGATTTTTTCCAGTATCATTCATGGGCAATTTTAATAATCTGTTCATTTGGAGTCATTTAAACTGGTTAGTTGAAGGGAACCATTTGTCCAGTGCTACACAGGGTATTGGGTTTTGAACTGCAGTTTACACTGTTCATTGTTGGGTTTCTTTCCATTGTTCCCATTTGCTTCAAAGGTGAGGGCCACCTTGAAAAAACTCAACTTTACTGATGCACAAACAACCTGTAGATGCACGGTCCAGTTCTTTACTCAGATGAAGTGGATCACAAGGCTCTTGCATCCTGCAGTGTTTCTTGCTGTGTCCATGACAGCATGCTCCTGCCAAAAGAGGCAAAAGAGCTGAGGAGAGGAAAAGAGATTGTGTCTTCCTGGAAAGTACAGCCCAACTGAGAGGTCTAATTTTAGGTTCATGAGACCTGGCACCTTGGCAATGTCCTTTCACTTTGCTGATAATGCTGTTTTGGCCCAGAGCAATCACTGTTTGGGGAATGCAGCTGGCGAGTCAGACTGGCGGCGGGGGGGTAACTTTTGTCACCTTTCAAAGTCTGTTATCAGGGTAGCTGTACTACTGACCCCTTTTGGATGACCCCTTCATGCCTACACCTCTGTAGATAAAACATAATTGCTCCTCATTAGTTTAGGGCCCAGTTTTGAAAGGTCACCCACACTCTTCTGTTATGTCTCACTAAATATGGTGTTTCTGTAGCTCTTCCTTTCAACACCTTGTGACTAGAGCTAAGTATATGACCACAAACAGCCTTCTGGGGGGAAGAGCAGTGTTTATTCCTCCAAGCAAAAGAAAGCAGAGTAAAATAAAGGGAGCTTTAAAATAACAGACAATATTTGCCCTATTGCAATATTCAGTCTACTTCATCCCAAGCTCATGAACCTCAGAGACCAGATTTCCTGGGTTCCATGGAAGTTTTTGATGCTTTCTGGCTTTGAAGGACCTCTGAAATCCTTAGGTCGAGTTTTTCATATGGGTTTGGGCTCATTGCTGGAAAATGAAAGTCATACCTCTTCTTCACAGGCTACTTAGATGAACTCCACAAGGTGTTTGAAAGGGAAATGTCAAATCAGAAGGTACATTGTGTTTTTTTGGAAGGATCACTACTTATATTAATATTCAATGTCTGAAGTTATTCTCTCATATGGGCTGAAGTACAGACAGTCCCTTGTATTCACACAGGGGGATGTTTTCCAGCAGTAAAATAAACAGAGTATGACTAGATATGCCTGTTTTACAAAGATACTCCTAATCTACTACACAAGTCTTAGATTTGCCGCCCCTGGAGAGAGTTTGAAACTGAGTTTTAACTGTGGTAGTTAGGTGCTGAAGCTGTCAAAACCACAGGGAAGCAAAAGACTGAAAGTTTGGTGCTCCTGGATTGCTGTTCAGAAGAAAGTAACACTAATTTTCCTGCCATTTTGAGCAGGAGTTTCCTGTCCCTGGAGTTACTATGCAGTGATTGTAGCAATGTATGTTTCTGAAGAGTCTCTTACATGCCAGCTCATCACAGAATTCATCTCTGCAGCATCCCATGACTTGAGAAGTCTCTGCTGTGCTGCTCTGCTTCTGAGTCTACTTCAGTGGGTTGGCTTTGAGAAATTATAGCTAGCCCTGTGCAGTGATTAATTTTGCATACATCTGAAGGGTCTGTTTGCAGTTTTCTACATAGTGTTTTCACAGACTTTCTCTGAATTGGCATTTTTAATGTTAGAGAAAATGAGACTATATTTCAGCCTTGGGAATAAAACTTGACAAAAGATAGCTGCCCAACATATGTTCTTCCACAGTATGGTCACACAAATCTCCTTCTATAGCTTTGGCATGATTTTTTTGTCCTCTGTTAAAGTCAGATTTTTTTGTTCAGAGCAGGGCCCTGTTGTACTGCTGTGTAGCCCCTTAAAGCATTCACAGTCTGCTAGTTTTGGTGTATTATACGTTGACCAAATTATTGATATGTAGGACATAGCTAAAGATAAGGACAGCAGGTTTCATTATTTATTCTGAAAGGGGCCTTGCAAAGGTCTTCTAAATTCATCAGTACTTTAACTTTAAAGAATGCTAAACTCAGTTCATTTGTAAATGGTTTATATTTGCAGCCAGATTATTGCCTTCTTCGTGGTACAGGAATTTATACAGCACAATTTACTCATTCATCTGTAGTCATGATTTTTATAAAAGTCAGTCTTTCCTCTTACTTCCAATCCCTGTGCCAGGCTGGAGAAAAACACTGAACTGTATCTGATGTCAATAAGATCAGGCAAAGAAAGACTCTACATTCAGACGAAACCAGGTCCTTGTTTAGTAGTTGTTTTTTGCTTACCTGGCCTTTGCACTTATAAAGGTTGGGAGTATCCAGTAGAAAAATTACGTATAATTCTAAACACAAGTATAGATTCTGTAACTTTGGGTTGACTTTTCAGATCATCTTCTGTGTTGACAGGTGATGCAGAGAATTGCAAGGAAAAAGGAGTGGATGAATGTTCATCTTCCTATGAAAAGAGTTATTGATAGATCCTGTGTAGATATGTGAGAATCTGTTAATGCGTATTTTTACTTAACTGCACTTGAGGGGGAAAAGAAAAAAGCGGAGAAGTCCTGCAACAGTTAGTTCTGCTTGTTGATTTCAGGTTACCGCATGAGATTAGGATCTAGCACAGACAAAAAGGATTCAGGTCGCCTTCATGTTGATTTTGCTCAGGCAAGAGATGACTTTTATGAATGGGAATGCAAACAAAGAATGCTGGCCAGAGAAGAACGCCACAGACGCAAAATGGAAGAAGACAGACTGCGCCCTCCTTCACCTCCAGCAATAATGCATTATTCTGAACACGAAGCTGCTTTGCTGGCTGAAAAATTGAAAGGTAAGCAGCATTTGATACTTTTCAATGTATTATTCCTTAAGAGCAGGAGGCACCCAGAAGTCAGTGCAAGAGAGCTGATTTTTCTGCTCTATTTCATTACTTGCCCTGTTAGCTTTCCCCTATTCTTCTGCAATTTTTATGCCAACAGTAATGATACTCACTCACCTGCTAGAAATGTATGATGTTTGTCATCTACCTGTGCTTTAGCAACTATAACACAACCTTCAGAATACTACAGGAGTTTTTTTTTTCTGTTCAGTTGCTCTCATCATATACTTTGGGCACACTCTGATAATAAGACAACCTGTTATTAACATCCTTTATCTTAAAGGCCTCATTCTTAAAATGTCTTTGTTCCTTGACTGATATGTTACTACATCATATGCACATGACAGTGCCAATTTCTGGCACTGAAATTGCCCCCATGAGCTGCATTTTGATGTGCCCCTCAGAGGCAGAGGTTGCAACTTATCTCTGACACACACCGTCCATTCTTTCATTCCCTCTTTAGGGCTGGAATTTCTTGTGCAAGATAGTGTCTTGTTTTGGTATGTGTTTGCTTGCTTGGTTGGTTTTTTCTAGGTACACTTAGCAAGTTAATGTTTTTAAGGGTACAGCCTGAGGATTCTGACTTTAATAGTTAACATAGAAAATAAGAAGCAAAAAAATAACCTTATTCATGGTAAAAAAATTAAAGATCAAGGAAACAACTCCTTGTACCCTGTAGAGTTTTATTTGTTTTCATTAAGTGTTTAGCAATAGCATTTGGCATTTTTTATCTATGTGCTGGCCAAGCACGTTACTTTACTGTGTGCCAGGTCACAAGAAACTGTGATTCTTGCCACTGTTTCAGAATTATCCAGATTAGAGTTAGGCTATCTAGCTGTCAACACACTGGCCTCCGTTCTAACTATGAAACATGTTTGGGAAGCTGAAGATGGGCCGTGTGAGGTGTTGCATCCTTGGAGCATGGAGCAAAGATGCACCCTACTGTCTCTGAGTACTGCACTGATTGCTGTTAGTTGTCACTGTTACCTCAGTCTGTTATTAGGTTGTATAACAGATATTGTCACCACATGCACTGTTAAATAATTCATGAAATAACTGGGATATTGGTAAAATAACTGAGATAGGTTGATAGAGCAGAAGAAAAAGAGGAAAGAGGCTCAAATATAAGAATATTTAATTCTTACCTAGCTTCCAGTCCGGCTCCTCTAGACATTATACAGTAGAGAGTATTACATCCATCTGTTGCCTGAATCTGTTTTCAGTTAAATATTTTAGGAGTTAAGTTTTTATAGAGAAGTTTTCCCTTATGTAGTAAGGCCTAGAGGTTTCCTGAACACAGCCAGAATATGCAAGAAGTCTGGACAATTTCTTCCGTACGGCTAGCCATTTGCTTGGGGGATTGCTCAGTGGGGGGATTTGCAAGATATTTAAGATTTCTGTATCTAGAAAGGTTATTTTTTTCATTCTGGGAAGTTTCCATACTTAATTAGAACTTATTCCAAGCATTTAGATCTTTGGTTCTCCTGAGGGACATTTGACAAGAACTTGGTGATAGGCGCAGGTTGAATATAGAAATTTTTTTGCATAGTAACATCACATACATGACTATTTCTCTAGAAATTAAGATAAACTTTCAGAAATATACAGAATTAAATATAAGAAATTAAGAAACCAAAATGGTAAAATTATTTTAATTGGCAAAATATAATTAAAATCCAGCATAAAATGATACTGCAACTTTAAAAACTTCACTAATTAGCAGTTGGCTTGTATCAAATTAATGGCTCCAGCTCTGGATCTGTACAGATTGTTGGGCATGGAGAATGCAAAGAAGCCCCTCTCTTCTCACCAGTCATGAACTGTCTCCTGTACTAGGGAAAGCAGAGAGCAGAGGAGGGGTTCAGTCATTATACTGGTCTGCTTTACTTTTCCTATGACATTATGGCTAGTATCTATAAGGCAGTGAGGCAGAACATGATGGCCTCCCTTGGGCAACACAAATTCACCACATAAGCCCTTTGTGAGATCCCAAAACCAGAAGTAAAACAACAATAAAAAAACATCTTTAACTGTGGCAAAGAGCAGTTCTTGTCACATGCATTCACAGTTCAAATGTGGACTTCAAAGAAGCACACAGAAAATATATATTTGTGCACACACACGCATATATATAAAAATTGGGGTCAAAATCTCAGGTCTCTGGGTATCACCAGATTTGCACTGCTGCAAAAGCTTGGTAGCTTCATCATAAAAAAGAGAGGGGTCAAAATATATCTGCTTTTGGCAGGATTTACCTTGAAAGATTGGATTTTGAGCTTTGCAGTTGTTTTCTTAAGAAAAGCTATAACCTCTCCATGGTACCCACTTCTAAAGGCTCCTGAGCTCTGTTGCCAGCTCATGAGAGAGAGCTGCAGGTGCCCAGTGTGCAGTTTTCAGCTCCTGCAGAGTCTCCAGAAGTTCACTGAGCAACACTAGCTGAAAAACAAGCCAAAACATCTGTCATCCCAAGACACTGCTTTGCAATCACAGATGTAGGCAACTTGGTCTGAATCCAAGCAACTCTTATTGTCAAAATAACCTTGGAAATTCCTGACAGCAAGGAAATCTGATGGTGAGCAGAGATGAACTAGGCTCATCAGACAGTCCCCTGTTGTGGTCTAGATATTTATTGAGTCTATAGCAGAGGTGACATTATTTATTTTCACCTTCTGTAAACTGCAGCATAAGACTAAAAGAAATCATTGAGTCTATGTACCAGACTTGGCTGGAAACTCTCACCCTGGTGTTGTCAGCACGTTCCTATTCCTCTCATGTGCAGAATTCACCTGCTACTTCAGTAACTGTCATAGAGGAGAGGGTGTGGGAGAGTATAGAGGATATTTTATGCCAGTTGGAAAAAAAAGTTCATTATAAAATTCCAACCAGGTAGTCTCTGCTGATATGCTGTTTCATATAAAAAGAGAACTGGTTTCACTGAAGGCACTGCCTGGTTACTGGGCCTGGGAACTCAATGCATTGCATACCTAAAAAAGCATGAAAGTTTATGACTTGCTCTTGGTTCCCTACTCTCTGTGGGCTATCCCAAATCTCTTCATGTCTATAGAGAACTTGGTTTGAATACCTGATTTATGAAGGAATACACATCAAACTGTGTACCAGTGCAATTTTTCATCACTTTCCATTTTAGACAGTGATGGACAGTGCTGGTTTATTGGTATTTTCCTTTTCCTTTACTGTTCCTTTTCCTTTTGCCTTTGCCTCTGCCTGGTTTTCTCAGTTACAGTCCAACAAATGAAATCCTTCATAACTTTTCCTTGTTGGCAGTGTGGATATTTTTTCCTGCACCTTTCATGTTTTTGGCCAAGTGTATTCACTTTTCTCTAAGTGCCTGTGCTGTTTTTGCTCTCCTTAACCACCCATTGTGATTTGTTACTGGCACCTTTCACTATGTGGCAGTGGTATATTGCTGCTATCTTGGGTGTAGGTCTCATGGATTTGAGCCCATAGCTCTAAAAATATAGGCCTACACTATTAACACTCATTGACTAAACATATTTTGAGCTGCTCAGCATTGATAATTTACTACTAATGCTCTCTGATGATTCCAACCAGAGCCAAGAGAAGCAAAGAAATTGATACTTTATAAAAGAGGAAATTTCCTGTAATGAAAAGATGGCTTGTCACAAAATACTTAATTTAAATTTGTTTCATATATTGCCATGAGAAAGTTCCACTCCTCATGACTCAAGCACATAGAAGGTAGAGGGGACCTGAGCCTGGGTTGTCAGAATTAAATGAACTCCAGCATTCAAACTAGATAGGTAACATGGGGAAGAACATAAGATCCTTCTTATACCAGGGCTATGCAGGTCATTTTTAAGCCTGTACCACACATTTTAGTTTTGCAGGCTTGTGGGGAAAGCAAAACTAATTTTGCACAGGTTATTTTTGCTCAGATTTTTTGATTTTTTACTTTCTAAACCATGAAAGCAGATTTGAAAAGAAAATGCAAAATAATAGCCCCCATTTATTTGAAGTGGTAAAATTTCATAGTTTTAAAAGGTACTCTTCAAATCTGCATTTTGATCCAAATATTCCATACTGTGTCATGCTATTGCAAATAGTTTCATCAAACCATTGTCTGATTACCATGGAATAAGACAACAGCTAAGCATAACTTAGGCTAATGAAACTTATGGCTTCCTTTCTGACAACTCCTGCCTTAGGTAAAAATCTCTATTTCTTTGAGGAAATATCTCAGTAAATTCATAGATGTGAATTCTGGGAAACCAAAGTCTTTTACAGTGAAGTGTAAATGAGAACTGCCTCCTTAAACAGCCTTTGAGAATAGATCCTAAGTTCTCATGGCAGGATGTTGGAACTAGATGATCTTAAGGTCCTTTCCAACCCTAACTATTCTATGATTCTTGTTCTGACAAAACCAGCTGAATATTGTGTCTTCTGTTAATTACGCTACAAAAACGTGACCTTCTTGTCTTCTGGTTCATTGCAGCATTTTGCTTGGTGTGTGTCTTTGAGATTTTAATTCTGCGGTATTAAATCAGATGTGTTATTACTGCACAGTGAGATGTGCCAGTAGGTATTTAAGATCAAATTTGCATACTCTGACATCTGTTTTCCTGGGTGCTTTATAAACGGTTGAGTAATGTGGTGCCCAGAACATCACACAACTGGAGATAGTCTAAACCTTTTATCATTAAGTGGAATACTGCTCTGTCAGGTGCATTGAAACAAAACATTTTAATCTGCTTGTTTATGACATTTGCGTTTCAAAGCAGAATTTAAACATTATGGTTTTCTTAATTCAAGCATATCTGTACCTAATGGTATCATCGTCAGAAATCACTTAGTGCAAATAAGCTCCTTTAAAATGCTACATCTGTCTTATTTGCTGCAGGTAGCTAAATAGTTTTACCATCTAACAAAGGCATCTCATTATATTTGAATATCTGTTTTTAAATATTTTGAGCAAAGGAGACATAAATATCTGCAAGTTATGTACAATACCCTGGAATTTACCTCCTTTTTAAGTACAGTGTTTCTGTATGAGCCCAGGGAAGTTATTCATGTGGCTTTCCATTTTAAAAAATATAATTTGAAAAATTGAGAGGCTGCTTCTTTGCCAGGCACTGTATTATCCCCTGAAGAGAGAACAGATTGGAAATTTAAATAAATAGATGGCAGTTACAGTGGAATGAACTAACCGGGGATGCATCTTGTGCAAGATTCAGGTAGCATCAAGCCTGACAATCTCAACCCTTGCACATCATTTGATATATAAACAACATTTAATTGCTTGGGAAATGGGATATTTCAAGGAGAAGAAAGGCACGCTGCTTTCATTATCACTCAAAACTTGAGACACAGACTTGTGGAGTGGTGCAGAAGCTTTGCAGTTATCCAGAGAGGCAAGTCTTACACAGCAAAGACCGAATTCAGGGCAGGGCTAATGTCAGAAAGGGATGTGAAGCTGAGATTCTCTGAACAAATCCAATGAATGCCAGGTTTAATTGCTGCTGAAAGACTCCAGACCCTTTTTTTTACGCAGTCTTTTTTTATTAGTAGTATATGAGGACAGAGCTTTACAACAGACATGTTGCGACACTTTAGTGTCAAATCTGTTCACTCACCCTTCCTGTTTTTAGATCATCATTTTCTCCTTCCTTCTTCCATATGCTGCTGACATCTGCTGTGACACAATACATCTGGCTCCAAAAGCCTTGCACAGGGGCTGTGAGCAGGCACAGTGCGAGGGCACTGCAGGAGAGTGTAAGGTAGGTTCAGCTATCAGCAGCCTGGTAACCCAATTCCCTGGGCACCACTCTCCCAAAGCCCAAAGAAGTGTATTCACTGTTAAATGTATTACTAAGTGTCCTCCCTCACGTACTCTGAATTGTATCAATGCAAATTTTAGGATTTTAATATAAACCCACTTGATTAAATGTACCATACTGCAAAATGACTCAAGTTAATTAGTATGAACTGGGAAATTGCAGCTCACTGATCTGAAAGTTTGTAGTGTGATTTTGAGAAATAAGGAGGAAACTCAATACCTTCATAATTACTTTTTATTGGAAATAATGGCATCAGCAGGATAAGATAATGGATTTCTGTGTCTGACATGAAACACCCACCTTACAGAGTGGGTGTTTCATGCGATTTAATTTGGAAGAAAGAGTTTGATGATACAGGGGGAAGAAAGCACCTTTTAAGATATCTTTTAGTAAAGGCATATGCATATTTTTCTCAAATCTAGTTTCAGCTAGTCATTTATTACATAACTGGAAAAGTTTTGTGGTTATAGAGTACAGTTAAGGCTGTTTAAGAAATAGTAAGATGGATATTAATCACTCTTTAGAACAACCCTGCAGCAGTAAGAATTTATATTCCTTGATTCTCACTTATTATGCAGTGTCATTAGGTTAAAAATGTTATTAATCCCAAAAGTACCAGACTGATATGAGTGTTGCATAGCACAATTATATAAGTATTTGAGCAGGGGAAAAAAGAAGGTGAGGGTAGTAGGCTGAAGAGTTGTGTTTCTAGGTCAGTGGCAGGCACTCTGTACAGGAGAAGCTCTTAAGCCAAGAGAAAAATAGGTTGTCATTGTGGCAGTGAAAGTGGTGTGTGCTGGGAAGCAAATTGTTCCTGATGCACAGGGGAGCTGCGCTGAGCCTGCTGATGAGAGAGGTTAGTAAACCTTTTCCCTGACCTGATTCACCCTCAGCAGTCATCTGCTGTGGGTTATTATTTTTCTGTGTTAAATTCAACCTTTGCAGTTCAGAAATCTTAGTTATAAAATGGTAAATTATCAAATCAGAGGTCTGTTTAACCATAACCTTGGCCATATATTTGGCTGCAGTTCTGTGGTGTTTGCATCTCGAACTGGCCTCTACCATTTTCCTGCAAGAGCTGAACTGGACTTAATTTCATAAACTGGAACTGGAGTGTGATCAGCTGAGCAGCTCGAGGCAGCCCTGAGGCCAGTGTAGCCATGAGCAAAGAGGTAGTGCTGAGTAGCTGGAGATGAGGCAGGGGACACAGCATCTTCCTATGGCACAGCTATAGCTGACAGAGGACAGACTGTCAATCAGAGGTAAATAGAGGAGACATATCCCATGACTCTTATCCCCTGTTGCACACCCTGCAGCACAGTCATTCTCAGTCCTCACAAGAATATCTTTGAGGGATGTTTGTTGACTGGATTTCTATTGGTCAGGTCAAAGCTTAGCATGAAGACGCACCAGACACTTCCCATCTTCTAGAAGTGACAGAGGAAAATGAGATCATTAATGCAACCCAAAACATATGCAGTCAGCATATGAGCTTTCTAGGTGTAGTCATTAGGGTAAAGAACAATAGCTCTCTCTTTTCAGCATTTCCTTGCAAGCCTAGGAGATTGCATTAGTGGAGCAGGATTAGGGGTAAGAGATAGTATGTGCTGACTCTGGACAACACCGTGGACCAGGGGACAACACAGAAGGACTGCTGTGATTTGTTGATTCATTCAACACGTGAAGTCTCAAGTGTTGTATGATTCATCTCAGATATCTTTCAAACATTTGAGAAAGCCCAGGACTGGGAAGATACTAACAAGGCTAAAAGCAACTGTAGCCCAGTGTTTGATCTTGTCCTATCTAGAGATCCAGGATACAAGGTCGCTCTCAAAATACAGATATACAAAGTTAGATATATTTTAAATATATCTATAAATGTAAAATTTATAGAAATTAATGTTTCAGTGCCTGGCTTCACAGTGATTTATTAGTCTATCCCTTGTCTAATGGCTAAAGCCTTAGACATCATTACCCAAGTTGTGAAAGCGACACTGAGAGATAAATAGTCACAACATTTCAGAATACTCTGAGCTGAATTCTGCCCTGTGTTACAGCAAGGAAACTCAATAAACTGAAAGTAAAATCTCTGTTTTCAACACTTTTTCCCAGTACACTATTTTGTAGCATTTCTTGTCATAGCTTCTTCTATTAAAAAGTTTATTCCACTTGGAGTTGCTTAAATTACAAGCAGAAAACTGCAAAACATTTCTTAACAATTATTCCTTTTTTTTTTTTAATATAGAAATATCCCTGTTGACAAGTTCCCAGGCAGCTTAGGGATGCATTTTCTTTCCTTTATGTTTCATTTCATTGAAGTTGGGAGCTGGATTTAAGCACCACATATCTTCAGTTAATATCAGAGAAATTCGAAATAACTTATCTGTCAAGAGCCGTGATTGAGTCTAACAGCACCTGGAAATCTATCCACAGCCACCTAGCCAGCCATCCTCAATAGATGGGTAATTATTAAAACAACATAGCATACATCACGGCTTGCACAAAAACTGAAAACCTAACACAGGTACACAAATGCTGGGTAGGTGGCTATATCTGGTGTACTTGTATAACAATTGGGATTACTCTGACTAAAGGTAGATGTCTGTGGCAGAAATGTCTATATATGAGCAGGTCACCCCAGGCTCCCTTTACAGCTGGTTGAAGAAGGCACTTCTGGAGTACACTTCACCTCACCCTCAAATACACAGCTGAAATAGGACTGGTGAAGCCTGTCCAACAAGTGTCCATCTCTTCCAATTGAATATACCAGGATCCTGGGATTACTAAATCAGATGTTGACACAAAGGAGATGAATCCTACCTGATTTGCTTAAAACATGCTGCAACTTGAAGAAGAAAAAAGCTTTAGGTGTGAAAAAAAATTGTCGCGTACTCATTTTAAAAGCACAATTACATATGGGAGCATGTTTTATATAAGCAAATTTATTTTAAAAGTATGTTTTCAAACTCTGTATGTTTATGTGCATCCTACTGCAAGGAAATAATTTTGAACAGAATTAGGAGTTTTGTTTTATTTTTTAACGAATGGCTGCAATCATAAGGTGGTTCATGCTCTGCTTAAATGAGATTCTATTGCTGCATTTCTCCTACTATTTATCTACCAAATAAAAAATAATGAACAATCTGGTATGAGAATCTGATTTTCTAAATGAACCTCTGATTGCTCAGAAAGAGTCACTGCATTCTGGATGAAGAAAATTAACTCATGGTGAGTTACCTTATGCCAGTCACTGAGTAGTCAACTTGAATATAAAATGTAAAAATGAAGGTAAAATAAGGATTTTTTTAAACTCTAGAGAAAAGATTTTATTAACTAATGCACTCCTGTTGTGCATGTATTACCCTCTAGCATTTTTAATGCATCTTCTAATTGTGTAATCAATGAAGATGCTGATATTTACCAATGAAGGGATTTTTTCCTGCTATTACAGAGCCATGAATTAACTATAAGAGCCCCACGGACCTTGGCAGCTCCCTGGAAGTATAGTATGTTGAAAACATGGGCATGACATCATGGGTTGAATCTATGTGGCGGAAGGATGGCATATTTATGTATATCCCTTACATACACCAACTTTGCCTAATAAAAAAAAAAAAAGGAGGGGTGTTTTAATACAGAAAAACAACATACAAATGTATATTGGAGAGAGATTAAAGAAAGAAAAAGAGAGAATGTTTCTTCTGTGCAACAGATTTTCCTCAGGCACCTCCATGAAATATTTTTGCTGTGTTAACACACTGTTTCTGCACAGGTCACAGTGTACCTCTTCAGAGGTGCTTCTAAATGTGCATCATTTCTCCCAGCTTTGCTGTTCATGTCTTGACATAGATTGAATGGAATCATTGACTCTAAATGGTACTTCTGTGTTGGGTGATAAATTATATGCAATGATCTATAATGATGTCTACAACGAAAAAAGAGGAACGTTCATCTGTAGTTACCCTCTATTCACAATCAGGCACATCACTGGTGTTCACAGGTTGGTGCCATCCACAGAGTGACCTGACTGTACAGTATGTTGGAAATTGCATGATAACATTGCCAGAAGCCACTGCAGGTTATTCTTACTGACTACTGTAATTATAATAAGCATCATGTTCCAGGGATTAGTTCTTGACTGTACTGGATCTGTGACATTCAGCTCCTGTGCATTTCAGCAAGGTGAACATTTTGAAGACCTTTAGCCTAGTGTTTTCTTGCAATGAAGAGGTTTTGCATGAGTCTTGTTTGCATTCGGCTTTTCCGAGGCCCGTATTCTGCCAACCTCACTCATCAGAGCTACTTAATACATACCTGCCATATATGTATCCAGCAAAGCCTGGAAATGGAGTCTAATCCAAGGGGACAATATGGAAAGAAAAGACGCTCATCTTACTCTTTCTCCCCAGAGACAATTACTTAATGAATTATGATGATGTATCATATGTTAATGTAATGTGGCAACAGCTACATAGTTGTACGAGGAAGGATGATACAATATTCTTATTTTACAATTCTTTTCAGGGATCTTCAGCAAACATGCCTCTCCAGCTGTGTAGAGCAAAGCCTATTGCTGTAGCTGAAAGCATGTTTCACTTAATAAGCTGCTAAAGATCAGGCAATGTAAAATGTATGCTTCACAGGCTGTGGGCACAGGGCATGTCACTAGTTCTCTCTGTACTATAGGCTTCTTGCCTTCTAGAGAAGTGATTACTGATTCAGAATAGAAGCCCAAATCATCACTTAAGAATTAGTATTTCAGTGTTTTTTGTACATGGAAAGTGGAGTCTTATAAACTGTGTCCCACATTTCTTTATCCTGTAACATGGTTGGGTTTAGTATTTTCCAATTTTCATTTTAAGTGTCTTCTGGTTATAACTATACTACTTCTCACCACCATAACTGCTAGCTTCTCCTATAGAAAGGCATACCTACTACCTAAAATATATATAAAGAAATCTAACCAAGAAGGACGAGATGAGATGCTGAAAATGATTTGTTGGGAAACTGAAGTTTTATAGAATAAAATCCTGGGGTGAAAATAAGACCAAATTACACAAAAATGATTCCACAGAAAGACACTCTGTTGTAATAATATTTTCTTGCAGTTCAGCCTGAATGGGGCTTAAAAAGAAAGGTGTCCTTTTAATCCTGATGAAGGCAAAAGTGTAATGGATGCTGCACTAGGAGCCTTCTGAGGAAGCTGAGAGCACTGTCAGAGGAAAGAAGATTACTTGGGGAGGGAGTGCATCAAATCTAGCCACTAGTTTTGGCAATCTTTCTGCAGAGAAGTATAACTTTAGTTACCTGTAACCATAAAGCTGTAAGAGAGTGCCTGGGTTCGGCTGGAATCCTTTAAAAAAAATATTCACACCAAAATACAAACAAATCCTACAAAACAAATGCAGACACATCATCTGTTCAAAGCAGTTGCCTGTAATTAATCAGTGCTTTGAGGAGGAATTGTTCAGCCTTGCCATTGTTCATTAATTAAGAATGTGATGTTAGTGAAATTTATTGTCAAAAGTACAGCGAAGCTCAAGCTCCAAGACCGAACTTTTGGACAAGCAGATTGACGCGGACACATTTCATTTCTTCAGTGGGGTCCAACAACATAGGGGTCTCCTCATTTCTACTGTAAGGTCATTCCATATCACTGAAGAGCTTAAGGGAGACATTGTGAAAGTAAAAAGTTAGGCCGCAGGAAAGGGGGAGGGGGTGCTTTTTGATGTGTGAAAGCTATTAAAATAAGCAGGAGACAAGTCTTGAAGGAAGATTTATGTAGCATTTATGTAGCTTCATGTGCCGTATTGGCTTCTTACATCTGATAGAACAAAGGACCTAAAAGTTGCCCAAAATGATATACTGCAAGCAGGATTTATGGTGATTTTAATGTGGCACAGAGCAGAAAATGTGTTCTCGGCAGGATATTTATGCCTGCAATTTAAAACCTGTGCTTTGATTGTTCTAGATGATAGCAAGTTTTCAGAGGCCATCACAGTGCTGCTTACCTGGATTGAGCGAGGTGAGGTGAATCGTCGCTCTGCAAACCAGTTTTACTCTATGGTGCAGTCAGCCAACAGCCACGTCCGCCGGCTCATGAATGAAAAGGCTGCTCATGAGCAAGAAATGGAGCAAGCCAAGGAGAGTTTCAAAAATGCCTTAACAGGGATCCTCACTCAATGTAAGTAACTCCTTTTTGTCCACTGTTGTTGTAGTGATAGTGGTGGTGGTGGTAGTAGATTTTTTATTCCTTGTTTGGGGGTAAGTAGTTGTAATGCAGTCATATTCTACTTCATATCCTATTCCATACTCTATGGCAATTTGGAGCAACAAGGACCATTCCTAAGAGCTTATTTCTCAAGGTGAGCAAAGTTTCAGTAGTTTTTTTATTAATAGATGAAGATGTGCTCTATGCATAATGTCTACTGTTGTGTAGACATAACACTTCAGGAACAGACCAGACTCAAGCCTTCCTGCTCCGAGAAAAGTTCATGCTTATGTGGAGAGAACTGATATGTAGCCTGTGTGTTGCAGGTAGTTAACTAGGCCACTTACAGAATAGAGGACAATTAAGTTATATTTTTGGTCTGGGATTAGGTAAAAGGAAGGAGGATTTAGCAACTTTTAGGGGCATATTCGAAGTGTACAGGCCACACCCCACCAGTAGAATATGTTGCTGGCTTCGGGACTGCTTGTTTGATATAATGCCAGTATTAATTTGGCAGATAAACTGCCTTAAATATTTAGTGCTGGCAGCTATTTTCTTAGTACAGAAATATAATCAATGAAGTTACCTTTATGAGGTTCTCTCATAAAACAATAATTGGGATACTTATTTAGAAGTGTTCAAATGGAAGGAAAGACAAGAGAGGACAGGAGAGGAGAGGAGAGGAGAAAGGAGAGAGGAGAAAAAAGAAAATATGAGAAGATAGAATAAAAAAGAAAAGACAAGAAGGAGAAAGAAAACTAATTTCATTGTTGCCAGATTTTAGTATGCCTACTCGTGGCTGCTCCAGCAAGAGACTTTATGATACTCAGATGGGTGGAGCCTGAAGCCAGCTCTTACATGCAAGTTAGAAACCAAGACAATTTTCCAGATGGAGGACAATATATTTGTTACACTGTAATTTCTGAATCATACTCCTAACCTTTACATTAAAAAAAAAAAGCCCTAAATGCTTTAATGTAATATTTTTCTGGTTCCTCAGTGGTCATCCTTCAGAAGTTAGGGCTGAAAGCATAAATTTGGATGGGCTTGCTTTGGTCAAGGGAGCAGACCCTGGAAGCTTCCTGTATATGTGATGGAGAGCTCAGCATCCCAGAGGAGCAGCTCACCCCAGGGCACTAATTAAATGTCCTTCTAAAATTTATGAAGAAAGGTTTTGGGCCAAAGGCATTTGATTTCTGAGGACATATGTTCAGTGAGTAAATGTTAAAGACCAGCTAATTCCCTTCGTGATTTGCTAGGCAATGCCATCTTCCATCTCGGCATCTAAAAGACAGTGTGAGGAGCAGAGACACAGGCACCACACATGGCCATGCTGTTCAGTTCACAGCAGGGCCTCTGTAGTTTTGTGTGCAGCAACCAGCCCTAGTGCTCAGAAATGCCTTCTTCAGCTGCATTAAAAAAAATCCCCCATTGTCAGCAGGCAGAACTTTAGTTAAATCAGTCTAAATTAGCCCATTTGTCACCAACTGTTGTAGAACATCTGTCACATGGAAATAGAGATCCCTGTAGTTTCAGGTGGAAACTTGCAGTTTTGGCTCTCTGGTTTGTTCCAATAATGTGCTGAATGACGAATTTATGAAAACACAAATGGGTCTAGCCTCAGTACATGAGTTTTGCAGTGCCACTGTCACAGCTGTGCCTAGAAGAGGAGAATATCTGACAAATCTGACCTAGGAGGACAAGATCGGCAAAAAAACAGGCTCAGGGAAGGATGTTGCGCTCTCTGGATTTTATAAGAACAAATTTTATGAGCTTTCCAGATGCTCCACATTGGTTATCTTATAAACATCATAAACATTGGTCATTATTAGCTTTAGTGTGTCTTATTGAAATGCTCTGCAAACTTGCCACAAACAGATGGATATTGTTTTTTGCTTTACATGTGTGTATGCCTAAGATTGTTAAACATGAGACTGTGAAATGAGCTTCCCTTTCTTAAGAATTTTCCTGTACTTGAATTGATCTGAGGTTTTCATGCAACCTTTTCCATTGTTTAACCACAGCCTTGCTTAATCTGTTATATATCACTTGCTTTCTGAACAAGAATTTGAAAATATTAGATGTCCAAACTAGGCATGTGTGACCTATTAAATTCTGCAGAGTGACCAAAATAACACTTCTGTTCCGCAGTAAGGATCCAAAAGTCTAGTGTAATGCTGCAGCTATGTGGCCATTTGACATAAATATTACAGTACTTCTAAAATACCATATGACATTTGTCTTTTGTGAACTAGGTCAGATGTCCAACTATGAGCTGACCATTCTGGGCTTTCTTTGCAGTCAGCAGAGAAAAATAAGCATCTCCAGGGGATGAGTCATCAGAGCGACTTCATGGTGCTCTTCCAGTGAGATGAATCATCCATTGGAGATGCCATTATTTCTCTGCTGCCCATAGAGGATTCGCAGAGGGCCTAAATCAGATCCAGATGTCCAACTTTTTACATGCCTTACGCAGGGCAGATTAAGCTTACTTACTGTGTGGAGTCTTGATATAGAAGGACGTAGTGTAAGGGAAAAACTTGGGGTTAGATAAAAATGCCAGCATTGTAGCTGTGAATGTTAAGCAGAGTAAAGAAGAAATACATTAAAAAAATGGACTTCAAGTGCAGTCACCTGGAACACATGCACATTTTAGGTCTCAGGATAAAATGCTTTCTTGTTAATGAGGATTAGTGTGGCCAGAACATTTCATCTTATGGCCCAACTACTAAAGAAGTACAGATTTTGAAATCCCTGCTACACATTGCTTTCTGGAGGTATTTAGAAGATTACCAAGAGGATTACCCCTAAAAATTTGGGTCAAGTGTTTAGCAAGTGAATTAATTACCTGACCAGGATACTTGTGCTAGGATAATCTGTGAAATAAAGTGTATTACTGCTGTCAGACCACCAATTTACAGCCCCTGATGTAAGTTCTGCAGGGACTTTTAGTGTTGTTACGGTGCTTCTTCAATTATTTAAGGGATAAAGAGAGAAAAATGTCACTTCCTTCTTTTTTATTGCACATATGAATCAGTGCTTAAATTATGATTGCTTTCCAGGAGTCCTGATGTATCTGTCTTTGTTGTTTGATTTCCAAATTCTTCCACTTTGCTTCTATGTCACAGTTACATGTGACACTTCTCCCTGATTTTCCATGCATCTGTTTCATTTCCTCTCAAACCACCTTTTCAGCCTAAGGCATATTGATGTTGATACTCATGTTTAAGAAAAATGGAAGGCCTAGAGACTGGGCTGGTTTTTTAGGTTACACTAAAGCTGCACTTCTCTCATCTTTCTCTTCCATGCACTGTAAACTTCATCTACCCTTTATTGAGGTTTCAGACTATTTAGAGCAGTCTCCATGATAACATTTTTGCAAGTACCTATATGTGAGTGGAGATGCTAAATCACATATTTAAATGTTAATTTGGTATCTCAAGACTCAGACGTACAAGGGAGTGAAAGTGTCCAGTATGAGTAGATAGATACAGTGTAATGAACAGAACTGCCCTAAGGCTGGGTACTGAGCAGCTTAAGATGCGCACTTATTCGGTAATTTTTACTCAGACCAAGGACTTTCTGAGCCTCATGCTCTGCCACAGAGAAGCAGAGACAGGACACCTGACTCAAACTAGTCAAAGAGGTATTCCATACCACAGCACATCATGCCCAGTATATACAATGGGGGCAGTTACCTGGAACTGCTAGATCACTGCTCGAGTCAGGCTGGGTATCAGTCGGCAGGTGGTGAATGGTTGTATTCTCTTTCCGTGTTACTTCCCTTAACTTTATTATTATTGATGGTAGCAGCAATGGCTTGCATTATACCTTAGTTACTGGACTGTTCTCATCTCAACCAGTGAGAGTTACATACTTTTGATTCTCCTCTCCATCCCTCCAGGAGCAGGGGGAGGAAAAGGTGGGAGTGAGCAAGCAGCTGCTTGGTTCTTGGTTGCCAGCTGGGCTTAAACCATGACAGGGAATTAGGCACTCCCTATCAGGGTCTATGAACCAGTCTTTCTCATGCTTGTGGTGGAAAATAGCAGGGTGTATTTTTATCATGGAGCACCCCAGTCAGATTACCTCCTTGATGCATGGAGGCCTTCACTTTCATTCTCTCCTTGAACTTCTGGGAAGTTCAGTGCATAGTGATGAGGAAATGATGATGATGAACATATTTTTCTTTTGGAAAAATATGTTTAAATTCCCTGAATACCAGTGAAAGAGCTGAATTTATTCTTCCTTTCTTTCAAGAGTGCTCTAAATGGTGAGGTCCAGTGTTCTGGACGGTGGTATTGACCTTCCTTAGGGTATTTGACAGACAGCTTTTAGGCACCTGATCCAGAACGAATGCCAGCTAGAGGGAGATGTCTCTCCAGGAGATTAGGGTTTCTTTTTGTCTCCCTGCCTCCTGTAACACCACACTGGACAGAGAGAACAACTGTATCTATGGCACATCCCTATCTAGAGAATGTGCCTAGCAGCTAGTTAAGGCAGTGGCAATCCAGTAACAATCCCCAGCACTCAGTATGCAAGGCCAGTATCCATTCTGATATTCCCAAAGGACCTTGTGGACAAGTTATATACTGACAACTTGCCTTTTCATTTCAACTACTAAATGTCATGCCATCATAATAAAGAATAAAAGCAAAACTGTTATGAAGTTTAACACAATTTATAAGTGACAGGATGCAATATTCATTAGTACTGCTGGAGTATTTGTCATTTGTAAAATAGACTTTTCCACTAACTAAAAAGAAAATGTTGGGATCTTTTTCTTGGTGCAGTTCTAATTGTGGTCAGGGAGCCAAACCTTGTAGTTTTGAGCCGCTTATGACATTTTAAAATACAAAGATTCTTATGTTTGGATAAAAGTGGCATTATTAATTCTTTCAAAGAAGGAAAGAGACACTGTCTGAGTGAGTCCCTACTTTGCCTGGACAATAGGCTAATTTCTAAGAGGGTCAGAAAAAGCACTGCAATTTTCATAATGTTGCTGATGGACATTTGCCACAAAAGCCATAGTGGTGGGACAGTAAGAGCTATCTGTGTGAGTAGCATCCCAGCATTGCAAGGATTTGTGATCAGAGTATTATGCTGTCCTCTAAATCTAACAGCTCCCACAAAGGCACACTATGGTACTATGCTGATATGGGTGAGGGAGAAAGTGGGAAGTAACTCCAGGGCAACTGGAGTATAAGGCACCATCTAAAGCAAGTGCACAGCACCACCAGCAAGAACTTTATGGCAACTCTATCTGCCATTGCCTGCTTAGATTCTTTGAAAATGCTCTCAAGATCTGAACTACATCGTCCAGTTCCAGTCATTGTGTAGGTATTCTTCCCCTCTTACTATCTATCAAGGAAAACTAATTTTTACTCCACAACACAATATACTGTGTTTCCTGTGCCAGTAAGCTAGTTTGCTTCCTTATGTTCTTGTATTGCACATAAATGTGTAGATGGAAGTAGAAACAAAGAAATCTTTCAAGAAGTCCGGAAGCCAAAGAGAGCTGGAATTATGAGATTATGCAGTTTACCTGCTTCACTTGTTACCAAGCATCCTTAGCCCTTTTATTCATGACACAGGATATGAGACTAGATGCACATTTGAGCGGATTCAATAAGGCTGTTCATTAAGAAGAATCAAAGGTTTGGGGAGCAGACCTTTTTGTGTCATGACACACAATGTGTATCATGTCCCCCTCCTTGGGCAGGTCAGGATTTTCCCCATGAGTTTTCCCACCCTTCCTACTGAAGGACTTCAGTAGCGTATTACAGTACACTGACTTTTAATCAAATAGCTAAGAGATTTTTGCTAAAAATATCCCTATCTCCCCCCCCCCCCCCCAAAAAAAAAAAAAAAGAAAAAGGAAATTAAATAATTGTGAAGGGAAATGTACTCTCAACCAACTGAATAAAATTTTCTCTTCAGGCTTATTTATTTTCATTCTCTGATCTCTATATATGATTTGATAGGATCTGATTTTTTTTATATAAAATGGTAGAAAAACTATATAAAATCCTTTTTGAGCTTTCTTCAATAAAGGGTTGAGATCAGTTCTGTTTTTCTTTTTACAGGCTCACTTCAAAAGTTGTTCTCTTACTTTAGAAAAGGTAGAATTTACATTGCTATGATGGTGATTACTAAAATCACCATCTTATCTGATTTGCTTTACAGTCTTTACTGAAGTCCTTCCTCCCAGTAATCCTTCCACTTTTTAGTATATTCTCTTAGTACTAAAAATGGAGCCAGTTTCATTGCAGATATTGAAAGCATGCTGGTTAAAATTCTCTTAGAAGTCAGACTTGTTATACACATTCATGCTTTCTGAGAATTCTTTCAATTGCTCTGCATTAATAGAAACTTTTAAAAGGATTTTCCTGCTCTTTAATTGTCCAGGCTTATACTCTTTCTTTCATTTGCCAGTGACTAATTCAAAAATATGAGCTTACTTTATGTGCAATTTTTAGGCCATCATTAAGCTCATTGTGAAAGAGATTGAGTCATATAATGTGTTTTTACAGTGCAGCCCAGATCTCAGTTGGTGTCATAGAATGCCATTATAATACAAATAAAAACATTAATCATTCATGTCATTAGTTGCCACTGTTACTTTCCACCTTGATGTATTTCTAAAAAAAAATTAAATACAAAATAGCCTCCACAATCCATCCAGTCCCTTTTGATTAGCTCATTTAGTCAGTGTGCTCTTTGCTTGCTTCTCTACCAGTAATTTGTCCAGCAAAGCTCAGCTGGGTATCTCTATCCTTTTTTACGTGTCCTCCCATTTTCTGTCTCATGTACACATGTCCTCAAAAGTATTTCTATCCAGGATGCTGTGGCAGTAGCAGAGAATAGAGATAAAAGTCTCCATTTCTATTTCACCTTGCATTCTTGCAATTCCTTTCCACTTTCTGGTAGCATAACCCTTTGTGGTTGCAACCTGGAGTGTTTCAGATAGCTTATTCCTTTGTGTTTCATTTTCTTTGAATTTCTTTGTTCCTTTCATTGTCTGTAGCCTTCAGCCCACCTAAAGTCAATAGGAATCTTGGTATCGATTTAAGCATGGCCAGAATTTCAACAGAAGCTCTTCTGTTATTTTTAAGACTTTTTTTTTTTTTCTTTATTTAGGCCACTAAATATGCATGATGGTTTTTAGCAAAACAAAAGCACTGCCTCCAAAGAGGTTTCAGTCTGAAACCCTATTGTGGCAAGTTACAGCACTTGCATGGACCCTGAAGATTTCCTAGATGATGAAGCAAAGTTGAAAGCAAATAAGTGTGTGCTTGAATCACATGGAAATCTCTGCTTGATTTTGATCAGCTTGACTGAGTAGAGATGGAAGTAAGGGCCCGATGCTTCGCAGAACTGAATTGTAAATGTTATATGGAGATGAACAGCAAGGGATGAGAGTAAGACATTAGAGCAAGGAAGGAAAGTTGAAGGGTTCGCCAAAAAGGTTTTTTTCAATTGGTTGTGCATATCATGCAGCCTGCACATCTAAAACTTTTTATGATGGTTGTATGTGAATGAAAAAACCTTATAAGTATGAATATGAATAGCCCTATGCAACTATTAATGATTGAAATACTTCCTTCCTTCAGTAGGCACTAGTCTTGCTTGATGTCAAATCACTGGATTGTCCCAAATGGTGTAGTTTGTGATAACTAAGAAATGTTATGAGGGCAGCAAAAGAGTTTTTGAAAGGGGTAGGCTATGTGGGGGGAAAAGATGGACATATGCAGTATGAGGGAACAAATATACAGCAGGAAAAATAAGACCGGAGGCAGTAAACAAAGAGATGAGGACAAGTCATAGCAGGCAAGGAAACACAACGTGTGACAGTAGATGAAGAAGTAAATGTTCCTACACGTGAGATGATTTTTTGTTTTGATTGCAGAAGCGCCTACAGCTGTTGAAGCCTCCTCATCCACCTTCCTCTTCTTTTTTTTTAGCAAAAGAAACCATATTATACCCAAAACAAACAGCTTTCCTGATGTCCTAGAAGCATTCTAATCTGCAAGATCCCTGGACTGTTATTACTTAGAGACAATCTGTTCGCTAATGATACCTGGCAGAGTTGAGTCACATTTGTGATGCTCCTTCATCTCAGAGTCCCTTGGGCACCTTTTTTACTTAGACTGCCTTACCAAAAATAGATGTTCCTACATTTGCTGTATTTAAGTCTTAGAACTGAAGAAAAGATCCTCGTAGCCATAAGTATAATGAGAACAGCTAATTAAATGCCGTGAGTTCAGGATGGCTTACAATCTTGTCCAGATGATGAAGAAAGTAGCATTCATTTGATCTTCTTTTGGTTTGTTGGTTTTTTTTTTTATGGCTGTAAAAAAGGTTTGTGAAGTCTGCTCTGTAATATAAGGTACTGTACATTTGTACCTGCCCTACTGTGTTGTGCTGGCCTAATGTCAGGTTACTGTTTGTTGAGAAATGACATGGAGGTGAAGTGGTCCTGTTGAGTCCGAGTGATTTGTCACATGGCACGGTGCCAGCATTTGCTGTTACACCAAGCTGACAGTTTCTTTGTTGTAAATTAAACCATGTTTCATAACCTAAAAGATTTTCAAAGCTTATTTTGTAGACAGATTTTCTAGCAGGTTCTGCCCTTGCAGGGCAAACTGGGCTATCTTAAATCACTGTATTTTTTTTTTTTTTATTTCAAAATATAACAAGGAGTATTCTTCCCTTTCTAGAGCTAATAAGTCTTGATCTAAATATCTC
Source organism: Forpus xanthops (assembly GCA_032466535.1). Classification (NCBI taxonomy): domain Eukaryota; kingdom Metazoa; phylum Chordata; class Aves; order Psittaciformes; family Psittacidae; genus Forpus; species Forpus xanthops. The sequence continues at coordinate 32,772 of JASSUY010025259.1, forward strand.
AGACAAGTTACTGTGCGGTTTTCAGTATAAATCCTGAAAATGTGGCATTTTTAGTATCCCCATAATGCTTCTTTTACTCTTCATTGGGTTTTTTAGCTCAAAAAAGAGGAAAGAAAAACAACAGCTGCTGACACTGAGGTTTGATGGCTTTAGAAGACAGGGATTACGATATGTGCTGCAGTATTTTTTATGTTGTCCTTCATCTATGTGGAAGAATCTGCTTATTGTATTATGAAAAAAATATTTCTATCTGCATCACTTAGGTGTAGAGCACTGACATTCACTCAGCTTCTTAATAACTCACATAAGCATGTTGACTAGGACCAGTCTAAGTCAGGCGGAAGAGGAGGGCACCAGATCATCAACACCTGCTGATCTCAAACACTGTAGGCATAGTCCAAGGGAAATGTAGAAACAATGCAGTGTAATTTATGGAAGGGCATTTAGACTTGTTTCTCATTCTTTCTAGTATTCAGGTAGGTGAGACACAGTAGACAAAAGAGAAAAACTTCCTTCTTCCTTTGGTAAGCCTTGTAATGCCTCTGCAAAACTGAGACCTCTGCATCGGGATGAGAGCAGAAAAGATGACACTGCTAGTAGAAGATGACCCCACTGACTCTGTCTAGATGATTAAATTAAGCTGAGCTAGAGCAGGCTTGTCCATACTGTTCAACTGTAAGAAAGATGTTTCTCTGAGCCAGCTCGGATATCTCCACAAAGTGTGGATACAATTTATAGAGTTTGGTGCAGGCCAAGTAGTTTCCCTGAAAATGATCTTTCTGGGGAGAGAGAAGGGTTGCTGCTGCATAGACACTCAGCATATTGTGCCACTCAGTTTCAGGGGATGAGAATAGCCCCTGCCTGGTTTTGATTGAGTCTACAGATGTCATTACTGGCTTTAGGGCGAGTTGAGGAATGGTACCCTTGCAATCTGACTTCCTACGCAGCAAAACAACTCGGGAGATAAATCACTGGAGCTACTGTTCTCTTGGTCTGTCCAAAAAGGTAGAACTTGGGGATATAATTGAGAAGTCTTGTAGTTTTCTCATTTACCATGCTATGTCTTAAGATTTCTTTTTAAGGAGCCTACAGCCGCCCAGACAGCAGGCAGACTAAACAGTAGACTCACAGAATCATAGAATAGTTAGAGTTGGGAAGGATCTTAAGTTTCAACCCCCCTGCCAGTGGCAGGCACACCTCCCACTAAACCATGCCACCCAAGGCTCTGTCCAACCCGGCCTTGAACACCGCCAGTGGTGGAGCATTCACAACTTCCCTGGACGCCTCTTCTCTGATGGAGTTGCAGCCACAATTTGCCTTCTTTTTAATAGCCATGGATTTAATTCTGTGGTTTTTCTTTTTTTTTCTTTTAATTTCAATTAAAACAAACAAAAAGCCAAACACAAAACTCCTACAAAACCAAAACCAAACAAGGATGCCATTTATTTGTGACACACGAGCCATTTTGCGTAACTGTCAAAATCTGTCTTAGCTGAACAAATCTATAATGGTGTTTGCTTACATACACAGCTGATGACCAGACATAAGCTTTACTTTAGGATCCATCCCTTGCAGTATCTGCAGTCTTCTCCAGAGTGACATTTCCAGCTTCTGTTTTCCTACTCTGCCAGTCAATGGCAGTCATGTTTGTTTCTCCCTCTGCATCATGTGAATTGGGTAACAAGAAGGGGCTGTAGGTTTTCAGCTGTTAATATGTGAAAGGCAAATTCTTTTCTGAAAATAAACAGGATCATAACCAAAACACTGAGGGCTTGTCCCAGATTAATAAAATAACCCAATATTTTTCTTTCATTACATGCAATCTGTCAACCATTTTTCTTATTGATGACATTTGTCATTTGCCTAAGTGCAGTTTTAGCCTTGGACTTAATGCTAGGTTTTATTCAGTATGTCACCAAGTGCCTTTCAGGGCTGTTGACAAAAATATTCTTTTCCCTACCCAAAACTGACCTGGAGACTCTAATTCATTCACTTACAGCATCTAGCCTTGACTACTGTAATTCCTTCGTTTGCTGGGCTTGGAGCCAAATCAATTGGCAGACTCCAGCTTAGTCAGAATTCAGCAGAGAGGCTTCTGACCCAAACCACACCAACTCTATATCCTGCCTGTGCTGTGAATCTATATTTGAAAAACATGTTCTACATTTACTGTAACAGTTTCCTTTACACTGTAATTTTATGGGTGGAATTTTTCTTTTACCCTGCATGTCAACTTTCGCACTTTCACAGAATTTTTCTGAGCTAAATTGCCATATATTCTACTCTTACACTTACAGTAATATAGTGCAAAGCCCTTTTCATCCCGTATCCCTAATTGGTAGAATTTGGAGTGAAATTCTACATGAAATCTGGTTAATTTATCTGCCAATGAAGACTTTTGTTTTTATTTTAATACATTGTGTTTCAGTTTCTATTTAATGTCTTTTGTATTGTAAGGCGTTATAAAATATTTGGTTGCTGGTGTTCTTTATTATTACAGGAAATTAAAAATAGCCATGTATGGATGGCAGCTGATAATGTAATAAGTGAAGGAAAAATTGAGTACTTCTTGCCTCTTGAACCCAAGGAGAAATTTCAGCCTTCACTCAATCATGTATTTAAAATAGCCTACTTGATAAATGTAATGGAGGGTAAAAGTGTTCTCTCTACCTCTTAATTTACAGATGAGGCTATAATTCAGTTTTCATTTATTTCTGTTCTTCCCTGGTATTATCATTTTCAAATATCCTGTATCAACTATCCTCTTGCCCTGGAGATACTCTAGTTTTTCCTTCAATCCAATCTTGTCTGCAACTTCTGCAGGCATCATTTAAGGGATTGTTGTTGTTCTTAGTTTTTCTGGTTGGTTTTACATTTATACTTAATAACAATACCCTACTCTGGTAACATGTTTTACAGCAGCAGAAACTGAGGTTTAAACTTTCTTTTAATATGCTTTACTGTGAGCTGGCACCCCTAATAAAGTTATACCACATTTGTTAAACATTTTGCGTGTCACCCTAGGCTTAGTTGTTTGGGTCTTTTTATTTTTTTATAACTCAGTAGAAAAACAATTAGATAGTAATCCTTTTTCTGAAACATGCCACATAAATTACTAGCTGCAGAATAAGTCATTAGGAAAGTTGCAGTTATTTACATCCTGTAAGTTATATTGATAGGAAAAGCAATGACGTGGTACAGAATCTTCCAGAAGTATGTGAGTTTTTTGAGCTCTAATTTAGTAAGGCAGCAGCTTTGCATATGGTCAATGAAAATTTGATATAGCATTGAACTTACCAACAGATGTTTGACAATGAATATTTCATATTCCTTAATAATTCTACTTACCAGTCACAGTTGACAGTACAGTGCATTCTAGGGTTCAAGGTGCCTTAGAGAGATAGATATAATCTGTTATATGTCATTTTAGAAACGCCTTTCTGGAGGTTAGGAAATAGCCTGGAAGCTAGAGTCAGCAGTGAGACCAGGAACAACTGTTTCACTCAGATTCTGCAGATATCAGCCCAAAATCTGGGGCCTCTCTTTGGACAAATCTTACCCAGACATGGAGGAAAAAATGAGTTAACTGGAGAGTTTCTGAGCTAATATAAACTCTTAAATATAAAGCTTCTCCTTAGGGATAAGTCTACAATACTTATGGGCTGTGTGCTGCTGGATCACTTACCCACACAAATTTGATCCTGATCAGAGGTGGGTACTTCTGTCATTTCTCCTGATTACACAGAGCGCAGGAGTTGTTATGCCAGCTTTAGGCTTCCAGGGTGTCTATGGGAGAACAAGTGAATCTTGATGAAGCATGAATTACCCTATGAAAAAATGTGAACTGGCAGAACAGGTTTATATTGCATTGCCATCTCATGACATGTGAATGCAGGGGTTTAATGCAACAAAAAAAGATCTGAAGGCACTTTCCTGTGTTATCAAGCATGGCCTCGGTTGCTCTTTAGCTCTAATGTAAAGCTTAGAGACCTTTTATGTTGGGTATTAACTTTGGATATTTGCAACACTTCATAGCCTAGATTGCCATGAAATTGCTGTACATACATTGGCAGTTTCTCTGAAAAGAGTAGTGGGATGTTGGTCTTTGATATGAACTAAATTAATATTCTCTTCTGCATTTCCCTTTTCTTATCATTCCTAGCTGCTTTGCATAGGGCTTATTAAAATGTCTTGACTTTTTATCATCTAGTACTCACAGTATCCTACCTCCTTTAGGATTTTTTCATTTCTGAAAGTTAGGTAAGTGAAGGAGATCCTTTTTCTACTCACTTTGTCTGCTGCAGTTATGCAAGAAAACTCTTCGACATCTTCTAGAGTTTCTGAAATGATCAGATAATGACTTTTGATAAATCTTAGCACCTGTTCACAGAATGGAAATTAAACACTTGAAAGTTCAAATGTTTTTAAAAATTTGGATGATGTTATTAATACCTATTAATGAAAAATGGCAAACCAGCCCTTTCTCATATCCTTATGAATCTTTTCTACTTCCACTTGCAAACCAAAAGGATTGTTAATTAAGCAAGGTTTTCTGAGCACCTGGGTCATCAACACAATGATAGTAATTAAATTGTAGCCACAGTTTCTAAACACATAATAATAGAGTGCTTTAGCATTTTCATTCTTTTCAAATTAATGAATAAATATACACAGCATAACTTCCTTGGTACAACCACCCTTCACTCCAAGCAAGTTCTGATATATTTCTGATATAATTGAAATTATCATATCTGCTATTAAAATATGAATGGACAAATGGATCTGATGATTTCAGTAGTTTTGAGGAACCTTCTTTAGTATAAACTATATATAATATTAATTTTAAAAGATTACATTTATATTCTATGGGTTTAGAACTTAATTAACCAGCCCTGATGGCTGCAGTGAATGGCTTCCATATGTGTCTCAAAATGTTGTAATCTTCCTGAATTTGAAAGCAGCCTGAAAATGAGTAAAAAAAACGGAAGATTGCTCTTACTCAAGTAAGTGAGGTAAACTTTCAGGACTAGAGGTGAAAGATACATAACTGAATTACTAGGTGAGCTCACCATTTTAGGAAAGATAGGTTGTTATGTATGTATGATCCTGTACATCTATGGCTTGAGGTGAGAACAGCTGTTGATCAACTTGATGATGACAGACTAGATCAGGGAGTGTTGCAGCACTCCCGACACCATTTCTCAACGAGAGAGGAGGGAGGCGCTGCAAGCTGCAGCTTTACAAAACAGTGGACATCATTTCAGCCCAACGGTCTAAAGAGGTAAATGGCTAAGTATCTTGTCAAAGAGTTAAAGCATTTTTCAGTTTGACTTCATAGATCAGCACAGTTGTTTACCCAGGAGTTCCGCCAAAGTCACTGCTAGAAAATCTGCTTTTCTTGGTCATCCTTCAGTTAGCTGTGCTGGGACCAACGTAACTTACATCTTGGTCAAACCATTTTGGGGCAGACCACTGCTGTGGAAGCACAACATTGCTTGTAGCTAATGCAAAGAGAAAGAAAAGAATGTTGGGAGAAATGGTTCTGAACTACAATGAACAAGTAGCTAAAAACTTAAGGATCTGAATTGTCCTAGATAATTGACCTAAATATTGATTTCTGGCTTCAGAACAAATTCATTAGCATTGAATGAGGGAAGCCCATTTCACATCTCTTCATCTTATATTTAAAAAATTGAGATTGTTCATATACATAAAAATACATAGGCCATGGACACAGGACAGAATGATCTACCACAGGTGAGCCCATTTATGTTACATAAAAGAGAAGCAGCAGCTGCAGTTATAGGATGCAGCATCAATGTGTGGCTTAGCCCTTCCCACCTGCTGACAAATTCCTACTAACAGCTAGTCACCCTTCAAGGCAGAGTCGGCTTGTCTTTCACGCTTTGGTTTGTACAGCCTGCACATCTGCACACAGCTGCCTCAGGGGAACATATGTCAAGTTTATGCCTTGAGTGGCATATCTGTAGTCACACACCTACAGGCACTCACGCAAAAGCATGTGGCTGCACAGAGAGCTGTAGCTGACATCACGGGGAAGCAGCTGCATGTGTGGTTTGTGGTACATAGTTAGAAGTTGTATAGACTAAAGTTATGGAGACAGACTTGAAGGGAGGCATCTCCAACATTAATAAAATGTAAGTACAAAAGACACGTCATTGGATGGATATTGATGATGTTGTTTCAGTAATGACATCATCCATAGACTCCTAGTGTCTTTGCTTTGCTTCTCTATAGTGATCACAACATAAATTGCTTGTCTTGTTTGACTTCCTTGTTCACCAAAGTTGAGCAGATTGTCGCCGTTTTCAACGCTTCTACCAGACAAAAAGCTTGGGACCATTTCTCGAAAGCTCAGCGAAAGAACATAGACATTTGGCGAAAGCATTCTGAGGTTGGTGATTTTATTATTACTTTCTACCCATCATCTCACAGCTGGATTGACACAGAACGAGTGTGGTTGTAGCTGGACAAAGTGTATTCAGCAATATTTATGGCTACCATTTTAGCTGTTAATCAACTGGCTATTATACAACCTCATCTACAGTATGAATTTCTCCCATTGCTCTCATTATGATAACAGTCATTAAATAGCACTAAGACAGAGAGCAATGTGCTTTTATTTTTCATGCAAAAATTGGTAAATCATTGGAGGATTATGTTTACTACCTCAAATAATGAATTGCAGTAGTGAAATTAGGAACAATATTTTCAACCAAGTATAGAATTAAGAATTATTTCTAAAAAGTATCATTTTAGGAGTCATCGTGATCTTTCTTTTAAAGAAATATTCTGTAGTACTGATTTTTTTTTTCTCATTGTGCCATTATATGGTCATTATAAGATAGCTTTGCGGAAAATAAAATAGACGATTTCCTACTTTCCTAAGTAATGACTTAAACATATTAAGTCCAGAAGAATGACATACTCCTTTCAATTTGTTTTAGTCTGAACTTCTAAAAAAGTAGATACATCACTTGTGTTGATTCTAAGTATTATGCTTGCAAAGAAAACAGTATTACTGTAATCACACGCAGAGTTAGCAGTGTGGGACCATGCATGTGTGACTGTCATAAGCATGAGCAGAGGAAACGGAATTCTAACTCCCCTTGCTGCGAGTGGCAGCAAAGGAAGCACTAGACCTCATCCTGTGTTTTGGTCATCCAGCTTTCGTTTTTAATTCAGTATATACGCTATGAGCCTGTATTTTACAAAGTAAGTACCGCTGTCTTTGTTTTCTTTCTTTCTTCTTCCTTTATTTTTTTTCTTTTTAATATGAGCAACTTGCATACACTTGGTTTATTTTCATGTAATACAGTATGTTAATTATTACTATCACAGTCCTCTAAATGATTTTCTCTGTCTCAGAATAAAAACTTTAGAAGGTAAGGTGCACTTATTTAATTATTTTGTAGTACACTTGTAAAATAAGTGTTGTACACTTAGTTTGAGAAACACTAAAGTGCTGCAATATAAATCATTTGGATAACATTTTAAGTGCCCATTAACTAATGCTAAATTACAGTTGAATACCAATGGCACTAACTGTAACATCCACATGAATACCAAATGAATTCTTTATTATCAGTGTTATTATGGTGAATACCAAATGAGTTCACAATAATGGGACACTTAAAATAAAATGTTAGCATAATTTATTGGTACAAACTGCATTTTGCATTTTGCTCACAAATATTTCTTGTAAGTAGTGGATAAAACCTTTGTTCAATGGAAAGTTTGGAAGTTGGGGATTGATGTTTGTCTTCTAGAGAAGCATGAAAATATTATCTGCTAGTAGATTATTTCAATTCTATTAAGATCATCCCTTCTTAATCTAACTTTCTGTAAAGGGATGTGGTGTGTCATTCATTTTTTGACTTTTAAATCTTTAATAAACTGAAACGTGTAAGAGTTGAGTTTTCCAGAAATGTTAATTCACTACTTGGTTTTTTTTTTTCAAATGTCATTGCCTTTGGTTTTTCTAAGGAGAGGGCAATTAAAACAATCCAAAACATGGGGAGGCTCTCACTAAACCAGTATATTTTGGAATATATTTAGAAATTCCTGTTTTTCAGATTGAAATAATATAGAAATGTACCAAACGGCATCATTAATTTAAATCCTATTTTCTAACCATGACATTATCTGCTAATTTGTTTAATTAACTAATCATCTTTTCCTTTTTTTCTGAATTTAAGAAACCCAAACCCAAATCAGCATTCACACATGCAGCCATTCTCTGTGGAAGATTATTGACTTTGCTGTTAATGTAGACATTGATGCATCAAGGACATTTACCCCCTAAAGAGGGAGTAAATGTAAGCGGATGTCTGCTCATGTATGCGGTATACTTCCCAGGAAAAAGTGCAGGTGGCCTTTTCCAATAAAGAATTAAGAAATGCTGTACTAATTTCTTCCAGAGGTGCCTCTGATTGCATGAGACACTGATCGAGGATTTACCTTTTTAATTACTTCTTTTTTAATTTGAAATTATTCACATGTAAAACGCCCACTAATTAGCTGCCTTCCTTTGCTGGGATTAATGGACACATATACATTTATCAGAATATTTGAGATCTGACAATGAAGCAAGGGTACAGCTCAAGGGAAACGCCTTTGCTTTTTTTATGCAGTCCCTCTCTGACAGCTTATTGTTAATTGCAGGGAACAGCAGTTGGGCTCCTCAATGCTGTCTCCTCCTTCCACACGAATCTTCCTTGTTTCAGAGATTTCAAACCACCTCTTTGGGAATTAAGCTCTTTGTTGGCAGAAAAATTAGCTGTCTGCAGACGGACAAGGCCTACACTAATCACGGTGCAGCATCCCCATGTTACACCTGACAGGATTATTAGGACAAAATAGAGTCCTCTCAATCTTCTCAGCACTGCCATTAAAAAGCCAGCCACTACACCCGTGCCGGCTTTTCTACCCAGAACAAAGACCGTCTAGACTTCCACAAAGCCAGCGTGCCTGCTGATCATTTACCTAGTGACATGTGCAGGGGCTCCCAGTCTGCCTGCCTGCCCTTGACGCTGTACCCAGAGACCAGGCTGCCAGAGCTGGCACTCATTTTGGATCAAGACGCAGAGATTTTTGGGACAGCATTATGGGGCTTTGTCTTTTAAATCCAAGGAAATCTGAGCAGAGAGAGAGAGAGTGAGATTGATTTGACTAGCATTAGGCACTTGCAATACAGAGTGCTCTGTCTGCAATGGCTGCTTTCAGCTGCTTTTACCATCAGAAGAGAGAACCATACACTTTTAGGGTGTAGTTAATATGACTTTAATGGAGACACCTACACTTGACTGGGTGAATCCTTCTCCGAGTGTCAGAGAGAAGCAAGAATTATCTATACCTTAAGCAAACTGGCAATCTCTTTTATCAGTCTGTTTTATACACAGTTTTAAGCCTCCTCCCTGCTATTAAAGCATTCTCCTGTGTTTAGCAGAACTAAAGATCACTCAACATGGAGACTCACTTTCTGTCTTGTTTTCCCCGAGTATTGGCTTTGATAAACTCTGTTCTTTCACAGCAAGAATTCCCTGTGCTACTGTTGTTATAAATATTCATATACAAATAAATATGATTACAATGATAAATGATGCATAATTAAAATCAGAGCAGCATTAAAACCAGATACTAAATAATACATAAAGACTTTATAGAAGTTAATACTGACAGAAGGTCATTTTGGGTTTTAGGAACTCCGAAATGCTCACAGTGAACAGCTCATGGGAATCCGCCGGGAAGAGGAGATGGAAATGTCCGATGATGACAGTGGTGACAATCCTAGTAAAAAGCTGAGAGTAGATGATTCAGGTAAAGCCAAGTCCCATTATAATGGCAATTATACGTGACTATTGTTTATTAAAGCAAAAAAACTTACATATGAGAAATGACACATTAATAGCTGATTATATAACAGAGTATCTTATTTTAAGCCCTCATAAATTAGTTATTTGGATGATACGAGCTGTCACTAGGAGGTGTCTATCACCTGCTATGATCTGTAATGATGAAAATTCTCGGATTCTGCCCTTGGCTAGAAACGTTGTGTTTCTTTAGTGCGCTCTGCAATCTTCCATGGCAGTATTTCCTTCCGTGCTTGCAACAATGTCTTATTATGAGGCCAAGTGAAGTTATCTTTTGGTAGTGTTCTCTAACAAATAAATAATACTGTATGAACTCTCTACCAAATACACGATACCATATTAACTGTGTGTTTTGTGGAATTATCTTTTAAGGGTACAAGGTTCACAATATGGTACTGCACGTCGTATTGACACTTGTTAGGTGGCTACCATGAAAGAAAGGACAAGGGGGCATGCAATATGAGTAAAGAAAAGCAATTTTTTCAGCCTTATACAAATAGCTTTCTATCCAGGGTGGACAGCAAGAGGTAACTCAGAAGCTGCCTGAATTACTGACTGTTAACATGATCTGGATGAATGCTTTGCTTGATTTCTTAACATTGTCTCATAAAGTTGTGAGTAGATAACAAGGGTTTAGGTGTTTAGCCATTCATCTTTGGAAACAAGTTTGCAAAAAGCTGTAGCCAAAACATGACTAGAGATTGCCACCCAGCAGTAAGCTTTATAGAGGTGAAGAAGGGAAATAATGTGGAAAGAAACTGAGAGCCTGATGATGAGGATAATTATTTACTCCTTTTCATACAGGCACCATATTAAGAAAGCAAAGAATTTCATGCATTTTATAGTTTAAAGTCCTTGTATGCTGGCACAAAAGTGTGGATTCAAGCTTGCCTAGAGGAGAGCTCTTTGGCTCCTCCTGAGACAAGATGCTGTGTAAGATCAAATGGCTTCAGAAGTAAAGACCAAAAGGAGTGTCATTCTAGCAAAGAAATTTTTACTGTGACATCTTTCTTGAGGGGAGATTTAATATTTTCGCTGGAAGAAAAATGTCACAATAAAATCTGTAAAAAGCAGCCTTAATTTTGCCTGGCTAATTGCGTGGATTTGAATTAGAAAACTGGACACCATTATCAGAATGTTTGAGCTAAGACAGTGAGTCACTGCAGACAAAGCACTGCTAGCAGTCAGAGATTTTTATGAATATCTAACCATTTTGCCTTGACTGTGTCCATTCTTATGGAGGGAAGTCATTAGAATTAACAACAGGAAGGTAGAGCCTGAAACACCCACAGCCTGCATATCAGAAGAGGAGCAATGATGTTTTGAACTGTCATATTTATCAACTCAGCTAGGTTTAACATATGCATGCTTAGGGCAGAGCTATGCCAGTCTTTTTATAACATCAGAAATAGGAAAACAGATTTGATTTTCTTTCACAAAAAGGGACATTTCTATAAAAAAAATTCAATACCTGAAATTTCTACAACATTCCTTCCTGAACAAATTCAGTTTATTTGTATTGTTATAATGAGTCCCCTCAGTGACAACAGTAGTAAACTCAGTACTGTATTCCATACTGAATCAAAATGTGGCAATATGAATCCGTGTGGCCCATAATACCATTCATAGTCATCTTGATCTTAGTGTAGTTCATTCAGCCTGCTACTTACATAGAGTCATAGAGTTCTCAAATTAATTTTATAGCTTTCTTTTTTTCAACATTACATTCTGAACTAAAGCAAGTGCATTTGTCTCTTCTTTCACTGACAATAGAGGAAACTTGAAGTTAAACCAGAAAGGTTATTGAGTATAAAACTTGGTAAATGAAAAGGAAGTGAGAGAAGAACATTTATTTTTCATCTTTATGTGCAGAGAAGTGATTCGTCCTTCCTTCTCTTATCACTTAAAAACAACAAAACAAACCACAAAAAACAAACCCAAAACTATTTGTGTCAGCTGCCTTCTCTTTTTATTTTTTTTGTTTGAGTATGTCATCCCAGAACCACCCCTTTATCTCACTGGAGTACCTATTTGTATTCACAGTAACCTCTGTTCTACAAAGAATGTCTTAAAGAATCTATTCTCACAAAGAAACAATTCTGCACAGTAAGAAAACATTGGCACTTTATTTTTAACCCCTTTTCTGAAAGCATTTGTCTAAATGCTTAACCATGGCAAGGACAAGGTTTGTATAACACAAAGAATATTTTGTGCCACTTCAATTCAAGGATAGTGCACACGCATAAAGGCTTGAAAGTCTAAATCTGAAAGTGGCTGATGCAATGAGACATGATGAATCAATTTGGATAATTCCAGAATTCTGAACTGCCTATCCTGCCATCCTAGTGGTTTTCTTGAGGATATTATTTTTCAGCCTGCCCAACCCAACAGTGGGAAAAAGAGTCCTGGGAAGTTACTATCCTCAAAGCTACAACAGGGGACAGCAGACTTCAGTAGCTGTGTCAGGTCATTTTCCACTAGTTAACTTAGTTACATTACCGCTAATACAAGAAGACAATCATCTAGATAGCATGGTGCTTTATCACATTTCTTCACAGCTAGACTACCTAGAATGAAAACTGTCCTCTAGGATATCTGAAGAGAAACCTATTCATCATCCTGAAAAAAAGAACATGGATTCCATCTCCAACATTTGAAAACAGAGTGGAACAGGTTGCTGTGCAAAAGGACTTCAGTGCCTGAATGCTTATCCAGAAGTGTTGGTTTGCAGGTTTCAGAGGAACATTAGAGTGATCTGAGATCCCCATAGACAGAAAATTCTGGGGATTTAAGTAGGTGATGAAAAAGATATTACTAACAATGATTTTCATTTTTACTTCAAGTTGTGCAAAATACTAAGTAAGTCATGCAAGAGATCAAGTTGAAATACTCGAAATCTACTAGAAGCCATTTGTTTGTCAAGATTTGGACTTGCTACTTATGACAATACAGAACAGCTCCAGAGGGCCTTATTGCAAAGTGCATCACTCCATTCTAGACTCAAATCATATTTCATCTGACAGTTTCTCTTCTCCTGGTTGTTTATGAGCTGGATTTACTGATATTAGCAACTCAGCTGCAGAGCAGGAATGAGAATTGGGACCTCCAGTCTCCTGAACCTGTCTTCCACACTCTAATCTGCAGTGCAGGGCTGGGGCACTGCCTCCTGCATGAAGATCTTCTGCTCCTCCAGGTGTTTTACAGGTTATTCTTCCCAGACATAATTAGTACCTTACTCTACGATGTGCAATATTGAATCTTCAAGGAGAAGGAAGGCATCATTACCTGCTTGTTCTTTTGGAAAACATCTCCAACCACTGAAAGGACACTCTAAAGATGCCCCCAGGGAACCCAGTAAGTTGGCTGAACATGCCTACTTTATAGGAAATCTTCTTGATTTCACAAACTAAAGGTGGCTTGAATTATTGGAAAACCTGGCAAAAGGCTGACCTGAGACTGAATGAATCTCACCTGTGGGATCAGCTATTCTTTTAGATTATTTTTTTTCTTTTTTTTTTTTTTTTTTTTTCCAAAAATTAAGCCTTTAAACTGTGATTTTTTTCTGCAATATGGGGTTTGGAGTATGAAAGGGACAAGAGGATTGCTGAAAGCTGGGAGACTGCTGAGAAAACAATAATGATGATTGGCAACTCAGTTAATACATTTAAAAGTCAGGGTGCAGCTATTGAAGCATGAGGTCAATGGGGAGAAAAAGAGATTCATGTTGGAGTCTAAAGGATATGCAAAAATCATCAGAATGATCAGGATTTATGGATGCTTCGTTTCCCACCTGCTGGTACTGGGAGTAAGGATACACAAGTAAAAGCCTCCAAAGTAATTTTAAGAATTAGTGAAGTGAAGCTGTGGGCTGTAGAAAAGAGCTGAAGTTTGGTTTATGCCTAGAAGGCACCTGTAATTCTATTTTCAAGGAAGATGGGTTAATCTCTTTCTTTTGCAGTTCTCAGGGATGTGCTATTAATTCCAGCAACTCCAATGGGAGACTGCGACTGGCACCATGGGAAAGAAGGAAATGCACAGTGCTTACACAAGAACACAGGAAGGATAGTCACATGATTAAGGTTTTTGACTGGGATCCCAGAGCTCTGGGCCGAATCCCAGCTCTTCTGTATATCCCCTGCCTGGTCTAATGAATTAATTTGTGATATATCAGTTCCCTACTATCAAATGGAGACAAGGATGCTTCCTTTTATTCAACGACTGCCTCTTCTGTTCACGTGGATGATAAGTGCCTTTGTATAGGGCTCTCTCCAGCTCAACAGATTGCAGTAACCTACTCACTGGACCTCTGGAGGATTTTACCACCACAGTATTACCTGTGATGAAGTAACATAACATCTTAGAAACTGCATTCAAGTAATAAATTGCAAGTTATGTAGTGAAAGCCCAGTTTGAACATGTAAGATAGGTATACTTTCCAAGTCAGGAAAGATACCCTATATGGCAGGACTTTCAAACATACCTGAAGCAGGTGCCAAATTTGAATATTGAAGCTTTTTCTGTCTTGAACAGTACTCTGGATATTTAATGCTCTTCTGAACTGATCTGACCTGCCTGCGGCATCAGCTTGCCATAGGAGGCAGGCTGAATAACAGTCCATCTCTCTGAAGACTGTAAGTCCTTGAAAAAAACGCACCCTGGTGCACACAGCATAAAACAGGCTTTGTGATATTGTTCATAAGTCTATCTTGAAAGTTGCAAGCCTGGCAAGTCTTCAAGAAAAGCCTGAAACAACACCAAAGTCATATGTGTGATGCTTATTCATCTTTTCTCTGAAATTCAGTCATCTTTTTGCTTTCTCTAAGGTTTGTGTGAATGCAGAGATGCACACATGAAATGGAAATTATGTTTTGTAGCTGGATTAAACTGGTAGGAATGCTTTATATAGCTTGTTACAACTTTGAATAGAAATTGCTGAGCTCCAGCTGTGGGGAGCTTTGCTCTTCCTTTTCTTCCAATGGGCAGATCTCATGTCAGATCTTCCTCCTCCTGAACCCAGGGATCAGATATTTCTCCCTTCCTTTCTTTAAGTCTAATCTTTTGGTATTTATGAGAGATTCTGTTTTAAACGCAGGTCTGATTTATTGTTCTGTCATTACCTCTCCATCTCATAGCTCTTCGGCATCAGATTTTGTGAAAATGATACTGGTATTTAATAAGTCCATAATAAAAAAAATAACTATTTACTTTAGAAATTAATGGGCTAACATGATCTTTTCCTAAATAAATCAATTCCATTTCAAAGCCATCAGCAGCTGGTGTCATAATCAACCCTGCAGTAATAAACATATAAAGGCATATGTAGAGGAAAATAAACCCTGTTAACAGAAGCTACTAGCCAGGTTTTATAAGCAATCTCGAAGAAAAGAACTTATTTAAACTCTGGATCTGTTAATTGTCACTGTACTGACAGGGTTTCCTCTCTGGCCTGAGAAGACAGCTGAACAATCCCTCTGAGCTATTTGAGTGGAGTAACTTCTCTTTGAACGGAAATGCTCCTGGCACAGCAGACAATCATCTTTCCTCCCTAGGACCATCAGGGGTGATCACTAGAAAGCAGCACAAGATGATTACTCCCTCTCCACAAGGAAAACTCTGCTCTAGTGTCTTTCACAGCATGCCAGTTCCTAGCTGCTATCATCAGGCAGACTCCAATTCTGTGCCTTAAAATGCATTCCATTTTTCCCCACAGCTTTTACAAAAATAGGCTAAAATTCAGGAAGCATATAGGCAGGGACCTCATTTTATACCCCTGGTTTTGAGTTCATTTGCCTCTAATAATGCTTCTTGTGCAGCTGGATTTAGCAGAAATGCCTTGATGAATCAGGGCTGAAGGTAGATGCCAAGCCTGTCTTCCCTGGGGAATTAAACCAGCCTTGTCCTCTCCCAGGTACTGGGCCAGTTCCTGTGGATCATGCACAGCACATCAGCTTTGGGGTGGAGGTCTGTGCTGGTGCTGTGCACACAGCAGTGAAGGTGTTAAACTAACTTTTCATTTTTAGAGGAAACAGACACTTCAAAGGCATTTTTTTAGTATGGGTTTTAGGAGGATGTCCTGTTTACTACAAAACAAGTCTGTTGAGCTTTGATGCGTTTCCAGTGCTGGAAATACTATTATCTAGATTACATTTTATCACATTTTCTGGATATTTCATACTGATAAGATTTTATGGAGGATCATTACATATGAGAATAGATTTAATCCTGGTTTTAGTAAGCTTTAAGGACACCAAGGGATTATTTATGTAATAAGATGCAAAGTCGATATGGAAAATGCTATAGCAACCTAACATCTTCACAAAACCAAGCAGCCACTTGTGACAGCAATCTAAATTTACATTTATTTTAGTGTCATTTTATTGACATTCTTAGTATCTCATTTTGACAGCATGTTAAAATATGTTTTGTGTTCATGCTAGAACAAAATTAACAGCATGTTGTTGGAATAAAGATGTTGCTTATAAGTTTTGGAGATAATTTTAGCATATTTCATTTTGTGTAAATAACATTAAAATAGTAGTGAAGAGAAGTTTGGGTCCATCCTCTCTATATGTAATAGAGCAAACAATGCACATTGAAAGCAGTATTTTAGAAACCAGTGAGAGGTAAACTGTTTTTATTTACTTCATATCTGAATGAAAATATTTTTAAGCAAGAAATGATTTTGTCATTAGAATTTATTTCAAATCCTATGTATTTTATTATAACTTTCCCAGTTCAGGATACAGGCTATAATTTTTCATTAGGATTCGTAAAGCAAGGCATCATTTCTGAATGTGTGGACTTGCAGTTTAGTAGAGAATTGCCTTATTTAAATGGGACTTTTCTAAAACAGAGGATAACAGTACACATTGCCTCTTAGGAGGTTAGATAAAAACGGAAAGAAAAAATAAACACAAAGCAACAAAATAGTCTGAACTCTGTCCTGCACTCATTGCAGTTAATAATGAAACTTGCATTGACTTCAACAGGAGCAGAAGCAAGCTCTGTATATTGATTTTCTCCATCCCCCTCCATTAAGGATCCTGAAGTGCGGCTGTAACATTGTTGAAGTGGGATGTTGGCAGGAAAATCAATAAAAGACAATATTAGAACATATGCTGTTTTCGGCTTCCTCACAATCTGATATAGCTGGTACTAACATTCTTCTCCAAATTACACTTCATACTTTCTATAAAGTGACCTTCCTTATAATGCCCTCTCCAACATAAAGCTTTTGAGCTCTTACTCTCATATTTAGACTTCAAGAGGATGAACCCTATTTATAACAGTGAAGACACTTGATTCTGAACAGAGGATAAAGAACATATTCCTTCAAGAGTGGCTTCAGCCTAAACCCTATTTCTGACCTCCAATGAAAGAGCGTTTCCATTATTGTTTGAACTAAGGTTTTGAGTTTAGGTTTTCTTTATTATGCTGTCCTTCATGCCCTGTTGCTTTTAGAAACCCTTTTCACCCCAGCACATTAGAGGAACTTACAGATATTGTTTAAGGTGAACATTTAGGTACCTTCTTATCCATGAAACGTCAGCCATTGATAAAGTATTAGAGGAGATAATGAACAGAAAACAGAGCCTTTTCCAACGTCAGTACAAGCTTCTAAATTCATTATTGCAGGTTTGGGAAGCATCCTTATGTCATGAGCAGTGCAAGACTGACTGAAGTTTCCAAAGCATTAAAAGCTTCCTTTCCAAAGCACACAGCTTCTCATTCTTTCTGTGTCCAGGTAACTGCCACTCTGTCATGTGGTGGCATGCCAGGATTTAAAAACACACCCACCAGAGCTCATGCTCGAATCTGGATGACTATAGAAGTTCCCAAAACTACTGTGAGTTAGTGATGCTGGTTCACTGTGGTGAGTTAATCGTAGATTCAGAGGAGTTTCATGATGTCCTGCTCTTTGATTTTGGCTTAAAAGCCATCTCAAGAAAATAAGCTTCCTCCTGCTGACACATATGCGTAGTACAGCATTTTTGTGAACAACATATTAAAGGATTTGGTTCTTAAAGTCAAAAACCAAATGAATTCAAAGTTGCTTGGAGGTGAGTGATCTCCTTTTAGTCTTATTTGGTTTTAGATTCATGGCAGAGACAAAACAAAGAACAGTCCTCCAGGATATGAACTAACAGACTGAAGAACTAGATACCATACCAAAACTGTGACTTTTCATTCAATTTCTCTACTAATTCCACCATGTGTCTTTTCAACACCACCATACAGAACTCTAAAGAAGGAAAAGTTGGTTTTTCTGTGTTAAAAATAATTTGATTTTGTTTTCATTGCGAGTTCTAATTGTTTTGGTTGGTTGTTTGTTTTTTTTTTTTGCCTTTTGATGGGCAAAATAATTGCAACTTTATTGCTTATTCAGCCCTCCACATATTTGGTGTATGCAAGTTTTATCAGGTGCAACTGTGCCAAGTATGTCTTTACAGCACTTGTATCCAGCGATTGCTCAGCTACAAATGCCAAATGACCACCTCACATGTCAACCAGATATCTTTCTGAAGAGATTCGGGTGATTGCTAGAACACAACACCAGTTTCTTTATTGCTTCTTTCTCATCTAGCAGATATAAACTGTCTTCCTTCTTAAATATCTAAGATCTGGAGAAAAGCAAGCTCTTTTAATAGTTGAGGAAAAATATGATAAAAAGCAATAGCTCTCACTATGTTGCTCTATTATCAGGTAGTCATCTGTCTTATGTTTTGTTGATAGGTTTTGAGATTACTGTGCTGTTAGACCTTGATCCCACACGCTACTGCCTGCTGCTTGGAGTGTTTGCACTCACCTTCTGCTCAACACCCACAGATACAAAGTCCTAAAAGCAGTGGCTCAACCAGAAAGTCTGTTTCAAGGAGTTTTTCACAGTTATATCTTCAAAGTTACACACTTTTTGCAAATTGCAATAAATTGTCTGTCTCTGAAGGGTCTGGAAGCACCACTAAGCTCTGTAGAGCCCTGTCATCTGCAACTTTACAGCACATTTTATTTCTTTTAGTAGCTGAAAAGGTACCTACAAATGTTGAATTGTGGAGAAGCACAGTGGTCTGTCTGTGAAGATACTGAATATGCTGGAGACAGGATGCAGGGGAGAAAAGAATGTTTTTGCTTGCACATACAGCTCTTCTGGACACACTTCCATTCATATAAGGGATAAATGGATCAAGATATGCTATCTCTGAATGTGAGAGTGAAGAAATTAGGAGCTTCATGTGATCATAGAATCATAGAATCACAGAATGGTTTTTATTAGAAAGGACCTTCAGATCATCTAGTTCCAACCTCCCTGCTGTGGGCATAGACAGCTTCTACTATAGTAGATTGCTCAAAGCCTCATCCAGCCTGGCCTTAAACACCATCAGGGATGGAGCATTCACAGCTTCCTTGGGCAGCCTGTTCCAGGACCTCACCACCCTCATAGTAGTGAGAGTGGTGCTTATGCCTTTGAAAGGAGTAAAACCATGTTCCCCTATTTAAGAACCTTTTTTATACAAGGCCAAAATAACCGAGCAAGTATTTCAGTATTATGCATAATTTTAAAAGAAAAATTAGCTCATGCCTCCAATTCAGTACAAAGAGAGGTGGATAAGGGCTCTCCCGCAATTTAAGGTGCAACAGAATTTTGTACGAAAGTGATTTATCCTCACATTTCTAGAAAGCAGATTGTCTACAAACAAAATTTGCCTATTATAATCAGAACAATTCAGACCAGCATAGCCACTTAAAATACCCAGATCATCTCTTTCTTCTCTAATGAATGTGACAAATTGAGGGATTCAGGTGCACGCTGTCAAGTTTGTTTCCAAGTAGCAGTGACAGTTTCTTCATATTTATAAGCCCTACAGATTCTTTTTCAAGTTGACACAGTGATGCTGGGTGTGAATTCAATTTCTAGTTTGAATGCCAAAAGCAGCAATGCAGCCATGCATTTTGTAAATGCCAGTGTTTATTCTTTAAATCTGTATAGAAATATAGCAATTGATTTGACTCCTAAGTAACCATCAGTAACCTACCTACACAAATGTTTATCTATATACAATAAAGTTTGAATATCCTAAATAATTTAGGCATCATGTATACACACATGCATACAATCAATTTATACAATATACATAAGAATAACATAATGTATATGAAACACTAAACATCCATCAGCATCTCCTATGCTATGCAGAGTTCAAATATCTGTACCCTCAGTTGCAAAGTACCATTAATACAAGTAGCATTTTCCCATTATTGATGTGGCAGAGGTTCATCAATGCCCCTTGGTGTCTCCCCAGTAACCAGCACTTTTCTTACTTGAGTAACCATATTCCTTCTCCCTCAAGACTAAAATCTCCTCTGTTCCCTTTTAGTGGTAAAGGAATTTTTTTTAGTATCATTGATTAAAGAGAAAGGTAACTTCTCTGCTGGCATCTTTAAAGTGCAATCTCTGTAAAAGTGTTGTAACAGTTCTATTTATCAATTAGCTAAGAAAGCAGAAGCTTTGAAAGAGATTCAGTACTTGATTAATTATATTTAACTGAGGCAGGAGTTATTGGTAAACATAAAGTATCAAAAAAAATCTTCTCATCAGAAACCAAATAGTTTTGAAAATGAACAGGTGTGATTTTTTCTGAATTTTGAAAATATCTGAAAACTGCTATTTTGGGTCAGTTATACCCCTATATTTTCTTATGATAGTTTGATTCCTATGCCCCTAGTTCAAGAGGAGAACCAAGCAGTAAAGGCAGTGCAACAACCAACCTAACAGTTGTCTGTGCAGAGCCAACTTTTCCCTTTCCTGACTCACCCTATGCACATGCCAAGTTGGGTGGTGTTGTCATGGGTGGTGGTAGAAGAAATGCAGCCAAAAAGGGAGAGGGGAAAAGGGCTCATTGCTTTAAAGAGGTGCCCTGGAGAAACTGTTCTCAATGGGGCGGATTAACTAGCAACTGTCAAAATATAATTTACAAGCTATGTAGTTTCCTGTTCTCCAAAGATATACTGTCAAGTAAAATAGACCTAAAATGTGACAGGCTTTGATATTAGTGTAACAAAGTGATCTCTTCCAAATTCTAAATATGCACTTCAGTAATTTGATGTGACATCTTTGTAGAAAAAGTCCAAAACACTTAATGTTGAAATTTATCTGGGACAGAAGTGGGTAAGAGGGGACTTGAGAACATACTGCAAAGTAAGTATGAGTAAGGGAAGTGAGAAACACCTGGAAATGTCAGGAAAGTGAGAATTACAGATGAACAAAGAGATGACTCATGTATTTGGAGCTTGAGGAGGAGGTAAACAACATAGTACAGAGGTAAACGAGAAGAAAATATGAAGAAAGGGGTAGAAAGACTGGCTTAACATGGGAAATTAGACTTCTGGGGTTTGAGCCCTTTAGAGAAAGTGGTTTCACTGAGTGGTTTTCTGCAGCCATGAGGTCTATCTCAGTGATCCCAAACTGAGCTTCTGAGTCAATGATCATTTTTAAGACTGTAGTAAGAAATTTGTATCTTATTCCTAGGACTGGCTGAGGTTAAATTGCCTTGTTAGTGTTTTTAATTAAAAGTCGGAGTTTGTGAGAGCATGGTAAAACATGGAAAGCTGGTGCTGATCCACTGTCTAGAAAGTTTGGAAGTTACTTGTCCAGAAACTTAAAGGAAGTTTTGAATTAATTATTGCTCTAGGGCTTTAAATAAAATGTCAGCTATCATGAGACTCATCATAACACCAGAGCAGTTGGAAGCACTGCTCTCTGGGGCATTCTTAGTCCACTGCAGAGCCAGCATTTGCACGCTACTTTTGTTACCAGGACCAGCTGGACTATCTGCCCTCCTTTTCCCTCCACCTTCTTTGCTATTTGAAAAGAGATATGCTTCATTACACAACAAATAATAAGTCTTCATAAATTACTGCTAAGCCACGTTTGTGGTAAACCCAGGAAAGAACAGTGCTATTGCTGTAGTCCACTAGACAGGAAGAAGTTTTGAAAACTGAGAAAATCTTTCTTCAGAGAGATGCTTTGGTTTCTCAAATGTCGCATCTCTCTGTACTGGATGGAATTGATAAAATTGCAGTTAAATGATGGTGCAACTTTCCCTTTTTCTTTCTTTTCTTCTTCCTATTTTTTTTTTTTTTTTTTTAGCGTACTTCCACTTACCAATTGTTCACCAGCAAGTTTTATGTGAAGAGGAAGCCTGAAAATAATTCTCATGAGTATTCAATTTGAACATCTGGTATCATCATGAACGTAACTGGTATAATGAGCTTCTGTGTTTTGAACATAGGCTGCATGGTGAGGAAAGGACTTTGAAGCAATTGCACCTGAATAAAGCAATTTTTGTAAGAGTAAATCTCCCTCCTAGTGGGTGGGCCCTAACTCCTACTAACATTAATGACAATAACCCCTCTATGTATAGGATAATTAGTGCCCTTAGAGTTTAAATTTAAAGGGCTCTTTGAGCCCTTTCTCAAGATAATACAGAAAGTATCTTCTAACACTCTCCGTGCTATACTTCCACTAAGACCATCTTCCTTATGAGTGATGAGTGCTATTATTGTATAACTTAACCTGTTTTCTACAGTATCAAGAAATACCTCATGCCCTTCCAGACCTTTCAGAAACATTTTTCCTAGCTGATTTTCCCTTGGTTGGACTGATTCACAGTTCAGCTATTTGAAAAACAATCAAGGTAGCTAGAGGCTAGGGATAGCTTTCATTGTTTGCATTTATAGTTGTGGACTTTGTGTCCTCTCACATTTGTTCAGCCCCTCAAGCTGAAAATTCTTTGAAGAAGTAGCTGTGTCTTGCAAGATAGCTTTTTTTTTTAACATTGTAAGTGCTCTGAAACAGGAGTGAGTCAAAATTGCCATAACAAAAAATAAAAAATTATCATAACAGCCATCATTTTAGCAGTTTTCGATGCTTTTCCTGTTGCTGTTATCAAAAGGAGCAATATGTAATTTAAAACTTTATTTTCAAGTCAGAAAAATTAGGACAATGACATTAGTAGAACTCAGATGGCAGGAAGGTTTGGGAATATGTTCTTCATCTCTTTTCATCAGCTTCACTATAGATGCATTGGCAGAAGTTCCAAAATCCTAAGAAATTCCTCTAAAGAGTTTAGACCAAAAATCTGAAGAAAGACAAATAAGCATAGAAATTTGCAACTTTACGATCCATCTCTGTACAAGTATAGAAGAATCTATAAAAAGAAAGAATCTATGAAAATGTCATGCTAGAAGTACCTAAGGGAAGTCACTGCTCTAGAATTTACAAGCAAATTTTCTGTTGCTGTTTTTAGTGTTTGCTCATTTATTTTTCACATACTACTTCCAGATTACCTTAGACTCTTGAGGTAACGTGCTTATGGATTTCATCTCAGAGTGTCCCTAGTTTGTGAATTAGTAGTCTGCCATTAATGGCAGTTCTAATGTTATTAGGGCATCATCTAATGATCATCTAATGAGAAATGCACAGCACAGGTGTGCTTTAATAGAACTGGTAGAAAATTTTTAATTCCCCTTGGTAGCCACAATACATAGATACATCCAGAGATGTGGCATGTTCACTGTATTTCCTGGCCACTATGAACATGATGTGAGCCATAAAATACTTCAGTTACACTGTACCACCTGTGAAGACTTACTCTACATTGTCTCCATTGGCAATTATTATGTATTAGGTTAAATGTAGTCAACAGAGAACCAGCTAAAAGTAAAAGGTACATATCAGTATTACTCATAAAGAAAGCATACTCCTAACTATCCAAATAGAAAACATACTCCTAACTATCCAAGACAGATGCCCTAGAAAAATCAAGTTGTTAGTTTTTCCCGAGGCATCAATCAATGAGTTTGTTCTTAGACTTCAGTGGATTTCTGATCAGTTGCTTCTTGTAAAAAGAGTGTCTTTTCAATTTGGGTCTAGTCTGATCCACTACATCAAATCTGTCTTGACACTGAGGCTGTTGCCAAACTGTATATAGCACTCCTGCCTCAGCACAAGGAAATCACTCTAACCTTTTAGATGTCCTCAAAATATCAATGTGAAGGCTTCTCCCACTTATATATGTATAATCTTCCTCCAACTGCTTTGAGACTGGCAGGTATCATTTTGCATCCTTCAGTAAAAAGCGCTGTAAAGTGTATATTGAGTTGGTTTCCAGCTGTGTTTGTTTAGATAGGAATATTTTCTTCTACTTGCACCATGGGCAGCTATTCAGGATTCTTGACAGAGTTTTCTTTTGATATAGCTTTCTTGTATATAGTTCTTCTGTTAATGCTTTCAGCATTCATTGTCTTTTTATGCTAAGATACTCTTTATCGTGTCTCAGAAAGGAATTTTATAGATGAGTAATTGAACTACCAAACTTAAAATAGCTTGAGAAGTAGCATGGAGATAAGTTGAGTAAATGTTTTGGGATTTTTTTCCAACTAAAACTGCACTCATCAGCTTTTTTTCAATCACAGCAAAAGTTTCTGTAAATATTTGAGAAATATTTCCTTTTTAAAAATGCAGATTCCCTTCCCCCCAATTTCTCTGATTTTAATTTACTGTTCAATTAAGTATCTTTAATTAAGTACATATTAATACATATAATTATTATAATAAAAATAATTTTAAAACATCATTATTTTTATATGTAATATATATTTTGTTTGGAATCAAAGGGGACATTGGTCTGAATTCAGAATTATTTTATTTTTAATACACTAAAATATAAATATCTTAAAGTTATAATTATATTAGGTCAACACAAGGAACATGTCTGGTTTTGTTTGGAACAGTTACCCAGTGATGAATGAGCTGTAGCCCCTGGGGTCCACTCAATATCTGTCTCTGACTTATTTTCCTTCTCTGCTCACCACTCTGCACATGTTAGGAACCAGCTATTTGCAGCTTTAAATTAAACAGCAAAGGAGCTATGTACATTTAATGTTGTATCATTTTGGACTCTTATCTATAATTAATTCACTTAAAAGCCTGTGACAATCTAATATGCTGTTGCGCTGCTGCTATGTATGGTGCATTGCATCCTCCTTATTTAAGGACATATTTCTACCTTGGACTCTGGTTTTAATTGCTTACTATGAGTGGCTAGGAAGATCACCAGAGTGTATAAGAATGTTGATGAGAAATTGTGCACCTCTGGGAATCCTGACAAATACCACAAACTTATCTCTGCTGTGTTCTTATTCTCGTGGTTTAGGTTGTTTGAGATATTTCCATTTTGTCCTAAGA
This sequence comes from Forpus xanthops, assembly GCA_032466535.1. Taxonomy (NCBI): domain Eukaryota; kingdom Metazoa; phylum Chordata; class Aves; order Psittaciformes; family Psittacidae; genus Forpus; species Forpus xanthops. Next base: position 57,909 of record JASSUY010025259.1, read on the forward strand.
CAGAGTGTAACCTCTTCCAAACACAGCCTTTGTCTTCTGGCGTAGGATAACAAGGCACCCATCCTTGGATGGGACTTCTTGGTTGTAATATAATGTAAATTACTGTCATATAGGTTTTAAGATGGCACACTAAATATAAAGTAATGAAAATATGCAGTATTTAAAATAATGATATTCATAGGTGTAACTCTGACTTCTTTTTTAGCAGTGAAAACCTGTATTGTGTTTCTGCCGGAAAAATGGGCAGTTACTTTCACTGTTCATATGTACTGTGACCTATTCTATTTGGATGTGCTATTTTTTGAAACACAGATAGGTTTATCACATACCAGTTATGACTTTTGCGATATGTCATAGCCCTTTCCATCCTCTCTAATTTACTGTCCTTGTAGCAGACTTCTCATGCTGTTCTTAGCCCTGCACAGTAGCCTGAACTCACCTAGGAAGACAAAAAGGAGTTCTCTAACTGAGCTGTAATGTGACCCAGAAAGTACACAGCAGCAACTGTGTAGGTAGGGCAGCCTGAATTTTGGGTGAATACTGGTCCTAACTCACATTTTGGTGGGGACAGTGATTAACACATACACTGGCCTTACTCTCAGAAGCTTATTAAGAGCTGGATTAGGTAATAGCAGATGAATTACTGATCCTGATCTGGTGAAGGAAATCCCTAGCCATGGTAAAGAGGGTTGGACTAGATGATGTTTAAAGGTCTCTTCCAAACCAAATTATTTCATTTTGACTTGAGTTTTTGTGTTCATTTCCTTGGCCTCTTTTTAATCTGCTCTTTTTTATTATAGTTTATTGACTTCCACCAAGAAAAAAAAAAAAAACAGTAAAAAGGATTTCATCCTCTTATTTGCCCATTGGACTCATCATTTCAATTTCTTGAGGGTAATTTTTGTCATGGAAGGATGATTACATGCTTTTCATAGCAATTTAATTTGATGTATCAATACTGTAGCTGTTGCTAAATCTTTCGGAGAGATTATGTAGAATATTTGTTCAAATTAAGCACCAAAACCAATCCATGCCTTCATTTGACTATTAGTTAACTATACTTTTTTTGGATAATGCATTTGTGCTATTTTAAAATGAGTAAAAATTACCTGAGAAAAAGGTAAATTTGTCCTACCAAAGATAAAATGTTATTGTTGGTAATGAAATATTGTGACATTCTATCTAAGTGCTGACGTAATTTCACAAATGTTTTGAATGATGTTATCATGAGGTACAAGGGACTCTTATCTGCGGAAGTTTAGTCAAGAAAGGCCTAACATTAAATGGAGTTAATATACAATTTCCTGTAATTTGGAGTTTAAAAGTATTGCTGTTGTAGGTGGGCAAGAAAGAATTCTGTATAGCAAGCCTGAAATCATTTAATCAGGAATATAAATCAGTTATGTGTTTCAGTTACCAAATGTTGATAGAATTGGCTATGGTAGTTTGTTGTTTTTTAATTACAACTGCTCTATAATGCTGTTGTGTTACCAGGTTCCAAGCAGGAAAACAGTATAGTATGGCACTTTGCTATGCCAAATGACCACTACTTCTGCCAAGTATAAATATTGCAAGGAATGTGTTCTTCTATAGGATGATAACTACATCCCTAAAATAATGACTGCCATGCTTCCCTATATGTATTTATGTTTGGATAATTTATTTAAATAATGTTCCTAGTACATGCTTTATAGCCTTCTGCCTTTTGCTACACAAATTTTAGCTTATATTGCAGACTGTGCAAGTCATTTGGCAAATGTAATTTCCATCCCTGCATACTAATCGATTTCTTCACAAACACCTGCTATCAGTTATGATAATAAAAATGCCATTCTAAATTGAAAAGGGGCCAAATGGAGCTTCCTAAGGAAATGACTTAAGTATCTTTCAATGCCTTTAATGTAGTAATGTTCTTGTAGTGCCAACACTTTTTTTGAGCATTTGCATTTTATATAATTTTACTCTATTACATACTTTTTGTCTAAATGGCTCCTCATAACCATTGCTACAAAGTAGTTCATAGTAAGATTGGAGAGGAATTTCTGTGTTTCCTCTCTCATGGGACTAAATCCAGCAACTTTATGTAGTCAAAATTCCTTAGCACAGATCTGATTGAAACATCTGGCTGCTACACTAATATAAATACTAAATGGCTGTATCAGTTCCTATAGCATCACTGGGAAAATACTGTAAAGTTGGTGGAAGCTTTGCCCTTGGACTGCATGCCAGTTTCTTCCTAAAATATAAGCCCAAATTTAGCAGCCAGATTGCAAGCAGCATTCAAATTATCCAGGGTAGCTTTATGACTCCTTCCATCCCAGGGAATAACTTCCCAGCAACAGTCTCTGCCAGAACCTAATAATTTTCAGCTCTGCTGGGTCTTGTCTCAGCTCTGAAATGTCTCACTGGCTTTCAGCTGTATTGTCAACTCCCCTGACAATGTCCTGTGCCTTATTTGTAAGGAAACAACCCATTTTACTGATTCCTTCACATTTTCATTTTCCCTTAGCTCTAGCTGCCCAAGCATATGCGCTGAAGGAAGAGAACGATAGCCTTCGATGGCAGCTGGATGCTTATAGGAATGAAGTGGAGCTCCTGAAACAGGAAAAAGGACAGCTCTTTCGGACAGAAGAAAGCCTTACAAAGGACCAGCAGCTGCAGTTCCTACAGCAGACAATGCAAGGCATGCAGCAGGTATTAATAAGGAAGAAAAGAACTGGTCTTTTTTAGGAAAGTAGTACCATGGGTCTGTGCTATACCCAAGACTACTAAGTCAGGAAGGTCCTGATTTCTTTTCAGAGTCAAAATCTGATGGATTTATGATGGAGGAGAGGGGAGGAGGAAAAAGGGACATATTTAGTGATAAACTATAAACTGTTCTTTCAAGAAAACTCCTTATGTATGTTCCAGTTAGGAGCAAATTACTTCAGTACATCCTCTATTGCTCTCCTCACTTAATTCAATTGGCCCTGATTCTGCAGAAAGTTTCAAGAATGTTTGTCCATTACAGCATAGACAATATTCTGTGGTATCTCCATTTGCATTCATCTGCATCTTTAAATGCATCTTTGCTTCTCAGTTTTGCCTTTTTTTCTGCTCTTGTTTGAGGGTGACTGAGGCATCTCCAGCTTGTCCAGGCTAGACTCTTGCTAATTTACAAGTGGATAGCAACATCAATCTTATCTCCTGAGCTTTTATCATTTATGCTGTCCAATGAATGTAAGCTTTTTATTCACCCATTTTTTTAAAGTGGGTTAGTGCAGCAACAAAGTGTTTTCTCTGACACCAGTCAGTGAGAAACTGCAATGTGTCCGTCTGGGGGGGCATTTATTGTAAGCATTCTCCCTTGTTTGTTAGTTGCTGCTAACATTGTGCTGGGCACGTCTTGGCAAGCACATCCAGACTGTTCCCAATGCTTCGTCTGACACATCCACTAACACATAAGCATCCCTCATTCAACATGCATGTACATAATATCTTTCCTTCCCAGGCTCTTGTAGTCAGCTGGTACATGACAAAGTGCAAAGGCAGTGGCTCACCATGACACTGGATTGGGTTCCGAGCTAGAACAGAGCTTCTCAAGATGTCACTGCAGAGATTCCTTCCTCTGTGTTCTGAAGTATGTGCTCCTCTTTCACTCCTGGTTATTAGATTCCAGAAGAGGACAAGTTATTCCCGCTTCCAAATTGTACTAAGCTGCACTATTATGATAAAAAATAGGAGACATTCACTTACATATGATGTGCCTCACTGGGGTAGGAATTGCATGGCTACCTCAGTACCCATCAGATCCAATAAGTCTGTAAATTCTGACTAACACCAAATAACAGAGCACAAGACAAACTAACACATGTGCTTATATGAACATAAGCACCTTTAAGCGTGCAGAGGTTTAGAAAATTTGAGTGATTTATGGTATAGTGTAATAATTCTGAACAAAATATTTGAAAAATAGAAAATAAGTCATTGATATTTCAGGAAGAAAACCTTTCCTTAACTTAGCAATGAAGTAATTAATCAGAAATACTTCAGGTTTCAGTATACTTTAGATATGCTTGAGGTCTATTCATGATCTTATCCTTATATAAATGGATACTTAAATATCACTGGCTTCATTAAATTTAACTGCATATATAAATATTGTGCTAAATTTCAGCCTGGTGCTAATTCTCCATTAAAATTAGTGAAAAGTGGGCACAAAATACTACTAAATCAAAACACTAGAGCTCTAATTCTCATTTTGTGTTATTATAATTTCCTACCTGGGGGCTGGATGAAGGATAATCAGGTCTGTAGAATATAAAGAGTTTTCTATTGAACTTCAAGCAAATGTTAATAATGCAAGTCAATAATGGAGCTAGCAGTGGACACTGTGGTCCCTATTCCACTGAGAGTTACTATGTTCGTGACAATTTTGCTGTGAGGTTCTGAATTTTTCTAGTTTGCCGTCTCAGGGTTAGACCTACTAACTCCCAATGGGATATAATTAGAGATGGCCCAAGGAGCTGGAGAAGACATTGCAGATAATCCAGTCTGACAATATGCTGAGGAGGGCAGCAACACAGAAGCACAGGAGGTGGAGTTCAGAATATTTGGTGGGATATTATCAGTTAATTAAGCAGCTGGATGATGGCTTTGGATTTTGATGATTAGCCATAATCATGACATCCCATAACCTTTGTGCTTTTCATGCAGTTGATGCATGAATATTTAGAAAAACCTCTTTGATTTAGGTAGACTCTTTTATTCCAGCTTCATTTTGTAAGTATTGAGAGATGACAACCTTAGCTGAAATCTGTCACTATAGCAGGTGCTCAGCATCTACAGAATTCAGTCTTTCTATGAAATATTAAACATATATCAGGACTTGAGTGGTAATAATTTAACAAGAAGACCTATATTCCCTTTTATCTTTTTGTATATATTAAAATTAATTTCAAACAAAGTAAACTGAATGTCATTGAATTCCTCAACCCTGCATATATGTCAGCTTTAAAAAATGTATTCTTCTTCCTTCTTTCCTTTTCATTCTCCCCCACTTTTTTATGCACCTCTTGTTCTGACTTCGAAATCTAGGGAAAAAGTGGATGCATTTTCAAAAACAAGAATTTTTTTTGTAAACATATTTGGTGCCAAACAGTCGCAAATAACATAACATCAGTGTATTTTTAATGTACTTCTACCATCTGGATATTCTGTTCCACATTTGCAGGACTGATGAAATGGATGTTTATTTTCTTTTCCATCACTCATACCAATCCAAAGTAACATCAGCAAAAATCACACAGATTTTTGCTTATGGAATATACCTTATGGGCAGTAATAGCAACTTGCTTATTTATTGTGAATGAAAAAGAAAATTCTTTGGACTAATGACATTGAACTTATGGGGGTTTTAGTCAACTTCCTCCATGAAGCTGTGGCACAGTTTAATTTCATACCCACTGTGAGATCTCAAACAAATGGAAATAATGTCTTGTATCCATGGTAACAAATGAGATACACTTTACCTGATTTTGAGATGGAAATTGAATTAACTTGTCACTGCTGCATAGGTGGTATTGCCTTCAATTTATTTCTATATGAGAACACACATACCAAGCAGATCACTTCTGAACGTCTATATCTTTCCAGCAGTGTTCAGTATCCTCTAACAATGTCTACGGTCACAAGGAAGGTTGTTTTAGCAGCAACTATTTTTACAATACTTCACAGCACAGCTATAAGGGTTTTTTAAATCTTGTCTTTCTGGAATGCTTTACCAGGTACATGACTATAGGCAATGCAGAAAATACCACCTCATAGTGCTTAACACTTGCCATTCTAAGACTCAGTTTTCAGTGTGTATGTAATTTCTCTGAATTTTAACCATTGGGGTTAGCATATTCCACATGGAACAGCAAGCAGAACACTTCTGAAGAAAGTCTCATCAAAATGTTGCAGGCATTCCAAGAACAAAGCATGGAGACTATGCTTTTCTTCTTTGTTGTCCACCAAGGAAAATTCTTGAGGAAATGCACTTGGCGACCTTCATGCTTTGAAACAAAACAACAGAGTCTCACAGTGAGTCTCTATTGGATTAATGATGTGTTTTCCATATATTTTATAAAATCTGTCTGAAATCTATAATGTTAACAAGCCTTTGAAAAATGGTGGTTTGCCACCTAGGAGATAGCCCCATTAGCATATGTCCAAGTAAGTTTTAAATTTTTACTGGTCATCTGGGGTCGTCCATAACACAGCCATTTGTGCAATGTTTCAAGCCTCAGGTTCATCCTAAGTCTGCAGCGCACACCTCCTTTACCATGGCTCTCTGACTGAACAAGCTAGTTCTACCTTTTTGTTAGGCATAATTGACCAAAGTATGAGGCCATGCTGGAATAGTTGTACTGATTCCCAAACTGGTTCATTTGCAAATAGGCTGGTAATTCTTCATGGTGCTTCATTGCATCATGTAAATGTATGATAATGTTCTTTCCCCTCACAGCTTCCTGAGCAGGGTGGGCCAAATTTAAGCTCCTGCAGGCAAGGGTTTCATCCAGAAATCCCCATTTAAATCATGTTTCCATGTATGTTTTCTCCAGGAAATGTACACAAGTGCCTGCAGTTCTGCTATTCCACATGCTGGGGTTTATCTGGGACATTAAAGAGGCACCTCATTACCCCCATCCCCTAAGGGACCTGATTCATTAGCTGAGCTTGGGTTCATATGCGTAACACACAGGGACAGCAGAAGCTCATGTTCTTTGGCAGCGATACATTAAAGACTAGCCATAGGGTTATTGCATGAGCAGGGGATGTGAAGGTGTGCCTCTCCTTAAATTAGTGCTCAGGGTGGAAAGCCAGAACAATAGTAACAGCTGTGGGTGATAAGTGTAGGGCTGACGTAAAGGCTGATACACTGTTTCGGGTGCCACTGTCTGTTAGCTCAGGATGTCTCAGTAGGCAACTGAACACATTCTGGCCCTTTTGATGATCCACATGTGTGTCACTCTGGTGCAGCATGATGAAAGTCCTCTTTTGTCTTGTCTTCTTTTTTTCCCCAAACAATGTCAATTTCACTCAAATAGAAATGCAGATTGTGAACCTGAGCACTCAGGTGCCAGATATTGCCACAGCTACTGCCTGAGTATTTCGCTTTGAATACCTCAGAGACCCTTCCTCATTCAGTGCTGCAGGCAGAGAGTACACAGTTAATCATCACCTGTCTGATACCCTCCTGTCTTTGCTGTTCAATATGCAACTCAAGGTCTTAATGCAAAGGCCACGCTGCTCCTGACATTTCCTACTTACTGAGGACTAGCTTTTATGGTTTACTAATCATTTAGCATGTAAAATAAATAGCATGTGCATCTCAGACACATACCTGCTTTTTAAAAGGGCTCTGATAAATGCTGGATGACTAGCAATCATTTCAGGCTTTCAGTGGACCCTTTTGTCTAAATGAGATGGCACAAGAGTTATCTCTCAGCTTTTTAAGCAAGATCATATACCTCTAATGTATAGTAACCATTCTGAACAGAAAAGCCAGAAGTAGCTACTGCTGGTTGCCTTCGAAATGGAGTGGGTTTCTACCATTTCCAGCCACTGGAGCAGAGCTAGACCACACTAAGAAGTCCTCACTGAGTAAGCAGAATTGTTTTTCTACAAGATGCCATTTCTCGGGCCTTCCCATTCCTGTCCTATGTGAGAAGTAGGTTTCTTTCATACAAGTAGTGGAAGAACTGACAATTCCCATGATCCACTGTCTTTCAGTAGGAGCAGGGAAGAGAAGCAGGTAACTGTCCAGGAGGTTTCAACAGCTGGTAGGGCCATTGTATGACTTTTTTCCACATCTTTCTTCTAACCAATCAACCACCAATTCCAGTACGCCTCAGCTAGCATTTTGCTCTGCAGCTGTCAGATCCTTTACAGATGTTGGTAACTGTCACATCTATTCCTTTATCTTACATACAAATGTCCTGAAATGTCAGAAGTCACAGAAACATGCTTTTGGCTGAAAATTGCCAAATCTGGCCCCATGTGAATGCTGTGACCATTATAACAACCACTTACATTTGAATATACAGATTCTAGTATCAGTTTAGCACTAAAATTAGCATCATTGTTGAATAGATGGAGCATGTTATGCTCCTAAATGCAGAGGAGAATTCTAGTCTATTTTATCCACCTACCTTTTGCTTACCAAACATCTACTCAGTACACCATCCACTCAGTGTGGTTATGCACAACTTATAAACTGATTCTTCTCAAAATATAGTATTAAAGTCAAGAGTAAATAAAAGAGATAAAAATCATTATCCCTTGTATTTGTGTTTTACCTGCTGAGTAAACAGGACAGAATAATTAAGTTGGAAATGTTTTTTATTATCACTCTTGCTGTATGTACTCCAGTTAGATCTTTCTGTTTTCCTATAAAAATGGCACTGGAGTAATAGGTTCAATATTGATCAGCAGTGATAAATTTTTAGGGAATGGATACAAGTGTGAGGGACTTGACCCTAAGTCCAGATGTTCACTTCTAGGCCTGTCTCTTCTTCTTTCACCTAATGGTTGATATTTGAACACTGGTTAAGAGATATTTTTTTTCCGAGGACAGAGAGAAATGTTCCCATAAGTATCATATTTGTTCCCTTCAGCTTTCCAGGGCTTTGTACAGTACTGTCCACATTTAAACTTCCAGAAAATGCTCACACCCTCTGATTATATTAAAAAAAGAAAAAAAGAAAGAAAAATAACGAGCATCTGGCTGTTAAATGCTAGTTATTTACCAAGTCTCAGACAAGCCAAATGGGTTCTCTCTGTGTTTAACAAACTTTCCTTATTGAAAGTATTGCTTAGTTTCTCACTTCTGCCACCATCACTTCAACAATATTAGGGGAAGTGTAAATAAGGGTCCACAGATGCTTTAAGCACCATAATCTTGATTGGTAGGTGTTCTAGTGGTAAAATGGTGGAGGACAGCATCTTTTTGCTAGTACCACTGGTAAAGCTAAACTGAGATTGGCAGCAAGAACAAACACTTCGGAAAGAAATAATCAGGCGAACATATTATTTAAAATACAAAGTAAATCAACTGTTATCTTCATTAACATGCTCATGTAGCCTAGTGGTAGTAAAAATCAAATCTCCTAAGTTTTACAGTTTAGTTATCTTACATGGGTTTTAAAAGATAATAAATAGCAATGGCTTCCTAATTACGTAGTTTCCAAATATGTTTGATGCTCTCATTACTAGGAACTCTGCTTCCACAACTAGGAATTATGTTTCAGTGGAATTACTCATGATTCTCTTCCCTAATATCATTCTTCTAATTTAAATATGTCAGGTCTTTTAATTCTCCTTCAAAATAAATAAAATATTTCTTCTGGAATATGAAATCAAAGTATGAAAAATCTAATTTGCACAGTTGAGAAAGTGCATGCTTTATCATGCTCATTTGCAGTCCATGAGAGAAGAGATGGAATCATACAGTTCAAATGCAATTGCATGGTAAGGAAATAACCACAATGGACAGGTGCAAGTGAAAGGAAGGAAGAGACGAGGTTGTTCAGGTCTTATTTTGACTGTACATCCTACCAGGTGCCATCTGGTTGCCTGGTAGTACAGATATGAGGGCAGAAGGAATATGACACTCATCTGGGATCAGCCTCCTTCCTTTGATCAGGATCAGAGCAAACTGTAAGCTCACCTGTCCAGTAACCAATTGCCAGTAAAATCAAGCATTATGTAATATGCCAATTACCTAATTTAACAAAGGTAGGAGGGAGTTTTATGGATGAGGTGCAATGGGCTTTGGTCAGACTTCTTCCCTTCATAGGTCACCATGAAAATCAAAGACTCTGTAATGTGCTGTAAAAGTCAGATACCAGAGAGAGATCCCTAACGCTAGCATTAGCTATCTATTAGCAAACTGCAAGAATTTCATTTCTGAGAGAACAGATAGATTCTCTAAGGTTCATAAGGACTTGGATCTTTTCCTTATTTGCTGCAGAAGCCCAAAGCTGGATGAAGAGAACTTGTCCAGGAGCAAGAGATGTACTTAAAAATATTTGGCAAAGGAAAGCTGTAGACTAGCTCTAGTCATTCATTGCTTCATCCATGTTCTCCTTTTGCCTACTGTCCTACTCCTAATGCTGTCTCTTGTAGCTGCTGTAGCTGAATTACTATGCCTTATAGAAACAAAAAAAAAAATAAAAATTGGGAGCTAGTTCATAGAATCATAGAATAGTCAGGGTTGGAAAGGACCTTAAGATCATCTAGTTCCAACCCCCCTGCCAGGGGCAGGG
>JASSUY010025261.1:0-18261 GCA_032466535.1 Forpus xanthops
TGTTGAGGACACCAGAACTGCACACAATACTCCAAGTGAGGTCTCACGAGAGCAGAGTAGAGGGGTAGGATCACCTCCCTCAACCTGCTGGTCATGCTGCTTTTGATGCAGCCTGGGATACAGTGATTTAAGTTACATATGATATCAACAGCCACATGTGTCCTTTATCAGAAGTTGTTGATACATTTAATGGTCAAAACTAGGCCGAAGATCTGTGGATGAGTGATGAGAATAAAATTGGTTTGGTTTGCTGTAGTTTAACGGCTAGATGGTTTTACAGCATACTGCTTGCTGTAGAACTATGGACAGCAATAACAAACATGGAACACCGTCAGTAACTGACAATGCTCGAGAATAATTTTATTCTTGTCTTCAGAAAAACTGTTCATATATGATTGTCCTCTGGAACATCAGAAACATCAGCTAAGATAAATACTTTCCTGAAACCAATTTGTCTTGCATATACAGCAGTGCAAGCATACTGAAAAGTGCTTTCCTTCCTGGTGAACTTTCATATTATAGGCTTGAGCAAACAGGGATAGTTTTCATTTTTGGCACAATGTCCTCACTTAACCAAACTGCACTAGACTTGCAGGCTTATAAATCTTGACTACTTCTCTTAACTACACACAAGCTTATTGTGCATGTATGTCAGAGACTGTGCCTAGTGCACTCCAAGAAGCTCATAATTAGAGTCATTTTCTGAGATCTTTGTTTCTATTATATCTGATAAATGAAAGATTGGACATTTTGCACATTTCTCGGGAACAAACTTTTTACTTTGAACTTAGAATCTTTAGAATGTTGAGAAACAATGAAGAAAAAATAATAACAGCTAACCAAGATAAGGGAAAATAATTGAAATGCTAAACATCTGGTTTTGTCAGAAAATAGATATGCTACAACTAGGAACAACTTCAGATATCTTATGATAATTACTATAAAAACCTGAACAGAAAAAGTCAGTGGAGTCAACTTTTCTGAGAACTTCAAACATACTTTGAAGAAAGCCTGTTTTCAGCTTTGATTGAAGCCGGAGGAAAATCTAGTAATTGAGTTTAAAATTAGAAATGGGCATTACATTTAAAAAATGTTTAAATGTGTAAGTTGTCTCTGGGTGATGAAGCTTGCTTGGTAATATGAGATCCTTCTTTTTTTTTCCTTTAAATATGGTATCTTCCTTCAACGTAGTCCATAATGATTACTACTCAGCGTGCCCACATGGAAATGTTATATTGTCTTTCATGGTTTAGCCATTTTTCTTTTTCGCTTTTTTCTTTTTTGTTTGTTTTCTTTTCCTGAAAGGCAAGCAATAACGTTTGTAGCTGATCAGAGGTGCTTCCCTCCCCACTTCTGTTTCTTTTCTTTTTCCAGTATGAAGCATGTAAGCTGTAGTCATCTTAACCACTTCAAGAAATATCTTGCCAACTCACACAAATGAGTTTCCTCATCACTCATCCTTCTATAGCACAAACTATATTTTTTCCCTTTAGAATTGCAGATGTAAAATCTTCTTTTCTTGCTGACATATAAAATTCCAGAATATGGCACCAACTTGTTAATATAAATCTGTTGATTGATATAAAGTTTTGATCTGAAGCTAAGATGAATTCTTGATCTTACCAAATATACATATATATATATATTTATATATCCTGGAAAGCCCAATTGTACATCAGCAACATGTTGAAGCAAATAGAGTTAATGCATAGGTTGCAAATCACCAACATTATGAAAATGCTCAAAAAAAAAAAGTCAGAGACAAAAAAAGGAAAGAAAAAAGCTTAGAATAAACACCTTGGTAGTGATTTGTTTGATTTGGGAGTGTCACCAGGAAATTCATTGGGGAGTGATGGCCTCAAGAATGCACCCACAGAACCTAGGGACACATAACTGAAAATGTATTTGCTTAACAGGACAAGTATAGTAGGTGGATGGCAATTTTTAGTCTACAACACATACTAAATGCCCACATAAACCAGGGTGTCAGCCTCTCTGCCCAGTTTAGACCCAGTAGGGACACATACAAGTAGAACCCACTACACAACAGGTCAACATGCTGGATCCATGGCCTACTGTTTGCCTTGTACATGTACCAGTGTCTCCTTTTCTCTATTTTCCACATGATCTTGGATAGCCATGTATGGCATTCCAACAAGTGACATTTCCTTAACTGTTTTTTCCTTCCTAAATTAGTTTGTTGACATAGCTGTCACACTAATCATGTAGCTTAGCACCAATCCCTCTGACTTTCTCCATACCTAAGGCCAAGCAGCCATTGCCACTGTCTCTCACCAAAATCAGAAAATCAAAAGCTGTGAACTCAGTAACAGCTGCCAAGTCAATTTTGTCTACTGCTACTGTATTTCTAATTCATCTAAAACTAATCCAACAAAAGCTGAGCTGGGCAGGAGTAGTCAAGGACATGTCTGGAGGCATTGTTTTCAGGGTGGGCTTCACATCATGACAGTGATTCAGTGAGCAGATAAAGAAGTATGAGTTCAAAATCACTTAAGGCCACCTATGCTTGCTATCTCTATGTATTACCTATGCATGTAGAAAAGACTCTTGGTGTTATTGCCTCCAACCTCCATAGTGGGAGAACCTCTTGCACTGAAGGGAAACTTTTCTTAAGGTGTTTTGTATCCCTGAGGCCATTTATTTGCTCAGGCTTCAACGCGTTAGCCATAATGTACAGAGAGAAATGACATGGCAGAAGCCAATAACAACTACTGAGACTGTTCAACATTCGATTTTTTTTTTGGTTGGTTGGTTGGTGTTTTTTTTGTCTTTTTTTTTTTTTTTTTTTTTTTTTTTTTTTTTATTTTTTTTTTTTTTTTTTTTTTTTTTTTTTTAGTGTATTGCATTGAATGAACATTCAGCTAATATTAGCATACTTTCTAATTGGGTCAGATACCTTCTGTGTAGCCCTATCTTAAACGCAAAAAAGGAGAAGGGTATGGCCATAGCATGACATTGCATAGCAAGGTGCATGGGTTTTGCAATTGCATTGCAAATTTACCACATTACAGATACTCTTTTCCTATAGAAAACCAGTGGAATTTAGATAGCTTGAAGACTTCCCAGAAAATTGTAGAAAATAAAGGAGGCTGAGGGCAATCTCTGGGTCTTGTACCACTAATCTGTTATGCTTCTTTCTGCTTTCTTCCCCATTCTTCTTTTCAGATTGCCAATATAGCTGATCTTTGGAAAAAAAATAATTCTCACTACCTGTATTACAAATATTTCTATGTACTTTTATGTACACAAATACGTCTATGTCTGTGCTTTCCTTGTATACCCTGAGTCATTCCCCTAAAGCCTTTTCTTGATTTACATCTCATTAATTTTGATATAGTAAGAAAAGTAAAAGGAACACCATATCTGTGGTCTGTGAAACTCTTGGTTGTTGGAGATCAGAAGATGGGATTAGCCAGAGCATAACAAGTCAAAATCCACTTAGTCCCACAACCTGTTTCCAATCTAGAAAAGAATACGGTGTAGGCAGACATGATTCAGTAACACACTTTAACCTTCTCAAACTTAGGGCTTTCAGAGCTCACTGCTATTTACAACATATATCTAATAACCCTTAATTCATCCTTTTTCTTCTTGAAGCCATGTAAGCTTTTAAATAAAATCAAGAGAATATTTTTTAAAACGCACTCAGGTATCCATGCATACAAGGAAGAAAGCAATCAAGAGGGAAAAATAACACTATAAATAAATATTCTAAGTTTAATTTATGAAATGAAAATAACTTTCAACAATGCACAAGGTAAATAATAAATTTTTCGTTATAAAATTAGTTTTGAAATTACTGATAAACTGCACCAGTGAGTTTATGTTTTATACAATATTTTATTGGTTCTGGTACTTCCAAAGAAACTGTCCCATGATCTAAAATTAGCAACAAGCGATACTTAGAAGTAACAAACACAACTCAAAACATCCCTTCTCCTAACACTTTCAGAGATTTAGAACTTAGAAAAATGTACATAACTAGTATATAGCATTGAATTATTATAATAGGTATCATTGCTTTAGAAATAATTGCTAGCAGGACCTCTCCAGAGGTGATGGTGCATGGAGCTGACATTAATGAGAAACAAGTGAGAGCCAGTGGCTGCTCTACACAAGTAGGATGTTAGGGATTAAATGATGCTACATATAACATGAGAAAATATTTGACAATAAGGGTGCTAATGAACAACTTCTACTAAAACCTTAAAAGAAATATTCACAGATAAACTGAAACACTTGTTTCTCTCCAGTTTCTAAAACATTTGAAATTCAATGTCTTAACAGCTGCCACAGTCATTTGGTTTGATTAATATATCCTCCTTTGGGGCAGTGTATTAAACATTGCAAAGACACCACAGTGTTCAAGAACACAATAAGCTCTTCATACAGAGAAAACTTACTGTACCTTCTTCCCACCTTCATGAAGTGGCAGAAATTGTCTCTTACTGCCCATGTTGTTGCATACAGTGCCCTTTCAGCTAGAAAATACTTTTAGGCACTTGTATGATAGTATAAATTATAGTTTTTTGCTGGGTTTTTTTTTTTTGCAAATTACTGAGGCCTGGTACCAATGTGACTCAAAACATTACACATGACTTTATGACTTTAAAGGCCTCACTACTTTATACAGGAGACTTTCCACAAGATCTCAAAGAAAGTATTATTAACCCTTCAGTTTAACAATAAAAAATTACACTTATGGAAAAAAAATGTTGCATGAGTGAGTTGATCAGAAATCCCAGTAGCAGCCAAAATTATCTGCATGTAATGTAAGAAAGAGACCTCTGTTTAGCACCTGCTTGTCAAGTCACTGATAATAAAAAAAACATAGATAACAAACTGGACATGTACTGTAAGGTAAAGGTATCAGTTTAAATGTCTTGGTTCTTTAAAGAAGGATTGTTCTTGGAATGAAGAGGGTAAAAATATTTGCTAGGCATCCAACCCTAACTATTCTATGATTCTATGATTAATTTTGCCTTATTACAGCTGACTGTATAGCTCAGTTAACATAGCTCAATTAAGTACAGGAAATGCTGGCGGGCTCTTTTCTCACATTAGTCTTCAAAGGAGTGAAGAACCTCCCCGAAAACAACTTCAAAGTTGACCTCTGCATGTCCCCTGCCCCTCCTCATTGTTCCTTAGTGCTCTAGATACCTTTGTCCTATTTGAAGGAAAGTGAGCCACTTTCCTAGAGAGTTTGGACATTTCCTTTTCAAGGCAGAACCAATCAGTTTGGCCCTCTATTTTCTGCCGCAACCCACATCACACTCTACATGAGGAAAAGAAGATACTCAAACAAAGCGAATTGTCTGGGCATTCAGGATCATATTCCTCCTCTAGTCTATTCAAACTGTTTCAGGAAAGTTTTGAAGTGCCTCACGTGTAAAACCTGTTCAGGATAAGACTGCAGTACAGTGTAATCTCTCCTTCAGTATTATTCTTTGATCTCAGCCCTGGATTGTCTTTGGAGCAGAGTAACTTTCCTGCTGATATTTTTGTATAATTTTTAGGGATTTTTAGAATCTGTGTTCACTGACTATACACAAAAAAAGAGAATGGTGGCCTTGAAATGGGAAAATAGCAAAAAGGCAAGATATCTGTGAATTGTCAGCGTTTTCTGATCACAGCAGTATGTGTTGGGTGAACAGCCCTCTGTAAACCTTGGTCTCAGAAGATGGAAGATGAGACACTCGCAAGTGGAGTAGATTTGGAGTTTTAATAAATATTACAAGATCTTTACTGTTTGGTCCAGTGTTATTTTCAGAAGCTTAGTTCTATTGAAGAAAAATGAAATTTCTTCCTTGTGTGTGCTTTTATTTTTCCATGCATTGTGAGTTTATTACAGGGCGCTGAATATATTAGGACTCTGCAGAAGACAATATCAGATTGATTTATGTTATGTGGGCTAAATATATATTAGAAAAGTTGTTATGTGAGATTTTTTGGTGAAATTGCCTCATGTACGCATACAGTAAATGTATCTTAAATGGAAGTTTGCTACTTATTATTTATGGTCAAAAATAAAATAAGTAAATAATATATGTGATATTATGCAACATGAAGTAAAAATGAATTAAATTTCCATATTTTGGCTCAGTACTTTACCATATGTTGCCTGAAATCTGCTGATTTCAATTTTGAGAGGTACAATTCATATGAAGAGAGCATGAATTCACCAGAAACACTAACAAGAGAGCTTGTCTCTGCATTGCTGACCTACACCATCTCTCCCTACCAAACTCCCCTTGAATGTATGGGTGCTCCAAAATATTACCTTAGGAAAGAGTAAACTCATTGACTTCAGTGAATTCATGTTTTCCTTCTAAAAAAAATCATAAAATACACATTAAATGTCCCCTACCCACTAGGAGATCCTGCCTTTATTCATTGTGAACACAAAAAAAGGTTTTACTATGGACATGCATCAACACTATGCCATTTCTTCAAGATTCAAAGCATTTAGAATAAAAATCTCATCTAGCCTTTTCATTTCCTATCCTCAAGATGTAATACACTTCAGTTTTTTAATTAATTCATATAGTTAGGGTAATATACAACATTTGAAGTCAAGTGTACAGAAACAGTAAGCTGTAACACAAACCCCATAATGTTCATAAATGTTTGAAGGAACCAGGGAGGCCAAAATATACGGACTGGCTGAAGCCTGCCCCCTTAGCTTTAACTAGTCATTATTTCTCAGTAGCAATTATGACAACAGCATGTCATTCTATGCTGAATGAATTCCAATCAATTACAAGTGATTGCACATCACTCTGCATCAATCAGAGGATAATTCTTGATTCGGTGAGATGCAATGGCTGATGTCAATTATACTTTGTTGATGCTCTTTGATTGCATATTCTTTTGCAAATACTATAGCACCTGAATTGTACCACACTGACAAACCTGGCTATTCTACATTTCACAGGTTATGTCGAAAGTAATGAAAATGAACAGAAATGGTAAAATACAGCCTGTACAGTGCATAACCAATAATTATTGCCAATAATACCAGTGCATAGTACGACAGATTGCACTGTGATATAGAAGGATGAAAGGATCCACTGGAATATAGCCTAGGGAACAAGGAAGGAGATATCATCTCTACTTACCTTTTTTTCCTCGTTTTTTTCTCTCTTTTTTTTTTTTTTTTTTTTTTTTTCTTGTTGCCTTAAAACTTGAATATAAGCCAAACAGCCAAATTCTTGGCTTCTTTTTTTGGTATCATCTACCTGTATAGGCATGCACCAGCATTAAGTTTGTATAAGCGTAAAGGTATATGTGTGTTTCATTGAAGACTCACATATACACTTAATTTCTACATTTAATACCTTTAATGCTGCTATGTTCATTAGATGGTCTTGTGCTAGTGGAAAGTAAGCTCAAACTATGACAGTCTTACGGGAACAAGAGTATTACCCACAATTCCTGACAAGGTGAGCCTTAAGTGAAAGAGGTGCTGCAGTCTTTTGTCACTCAGCAACAGGCTGAAGGGTTCTTGAGCTAAGCAAAGGCTACTTACCAGTCCAAGGAGTGGTACTACAATGTGGTACATGCAGAGATGTTTTTTTCTTTATTTATTTTCTTCTCTGAATTCTGTGCATTTTTGGGATAAGGAATAACAAGCTTAACCTAGAGAATTTCTTTGGGCTTGTTGTAAGAAGTTTTCTTCGCCTGGATTAAAACGAACTATAGACATCTCACCCTGATGTGGCTTTACTGGTTTAATATGACTCATGAGCAACAGAACTGCAGTCCAGAAGCACAAAAAGGAACAGCAATTATGCACATTCATCCAGACAGAAATGAAGATAATCTGTATGTTTGAATAGCAGTCATAGCAGCCTAAATTGCTACTGTTTTTCTGATCATAACTGAAGGGTGAAAGCAATGCATAGAACCCACTGAGATCTACTTCAGTGTTTATTCAGAGAAAAATAGCCTTCTATTAGCTTTGTACACTGAGAGAGTACTCTTATAAACAAACTGTATGGCTACCACCAACTAATGCTCAAATGAATATAACATACTTCTCTTAGCAGGATTTATTCAGAAATTATTCTCTATAGTGGGTTAATTTTGTGGGTAATTTTTTCATTTGACAAAAATGCCAAATCAAGTAGATTTTAAACTGAAGGAAGAGGAAAGGTATTCAGAAAAGCCCGACATGTCAAACTCTGGCCTAAAATCTGTGCCTTTATATAAACATTCTGTAAAGAGACAGTAAATTATAAAATGAAATAGGAGATGAGGATGATCAGCAGATGTAAAGGCTTAAGTCCAGTGTGTTCCTAGAAAGACAAAACTGATACCTTCTTGCCAGCACAGTTGGTACAGTTTGTGCTTCTGTCATTTGGGAGAGGGAAATATCACCAGGCCTCTCAGGATGACTGAAACACAAACAAATTATGTAACATAATGATGTAATAGTAACATGACATAAAGGTTAGTGAAAGAAAAGCGAAGACCTCTTGTGATGACTCTTGGTTTCCAGAAACATAGTTTTTTGCTGAATAATGAGAGATAACTTTAGCAGTAGCACTGTTGTTTTGACTCTTTTTCTATTGTGAAGGGATACTGCAAACCTTCAGGACCAAGGAGAAAATCTGAAACAGGTCCTACATAACCTCTGAACATAAAATATTCTCAGATACCAGGAGATCACCAGTATTTAATTCTTCAACTCTGATGCACAAACCCAAGGAAATCAAAAATGTGAAAATATACTGAAATTTCTGACCCAAAAAACTGAACCAGCTTCTCAAGTGTGCTTAACCGACCTTCAAGTCCTGGAATAAGCCAAACAGGGAGATCCAGTGGAGCATAGCTGAATATCGAGTGAGTAAAATGAAAACAAACCAAGCATCTTCTTAGCCATATTTTTGGAACTGCCACTTTTGGCAGTTAATTTATTTCTGCCAGAAATCATCCATTCAACAGATTAAAATCTCTCTGTAGGAAGAGAGTCAGAATTGAGTGAGTAAAAGTTTTGAGGGTCAGTGTGAAGCCTGTATTGAAAGCATGAAGATTAAGTAGCCAACTATCTGTTGAACCAGCACTGACATGCAATGTCTGAGCACTCTTAACTAAATGGCTTGTCATTCTCAATATATTGCTCTTCCCACTGGTGAATTACCCAACATCAAAAAGCAAGAGGAAAAACTGAGACCTGCAAACACTAATAGAACTCTTTTATGCCTTTAGATAACCAGCCTCAAGCTTTTCATCTGGATCAGGCAAGTCTCGTCCTGTACATCTTATAAATTGCAGGATAGACTGGTGCAGCCCAGACTCCTTCCCCTTCATTTGGAATTTTGGAAAATCTTCACGGTTCTTTTTCCTCACATCAAGCCTTATGATAGATCATTGACCAGGAAACAGCTATGAAATATGATTTTGCAACCTTCTAAATTCTACTTGGCCCGGGAGTATATCTGTAGACTATGCTGATTGCAGCCTCTGCAAAAGGTCTAAAATTAAATTAGTCCTTCTGTTCTCTAGCACAGTCCTTATCAGACCTGAATCACTTACCTTTTTCTCCCTGAAGAGAAAGAGAGTCCCTAGATAGAAGTGAAAGTTATTGTTATAGAATGGATTAGAAAAATCTAGCAACTGCTAGCTTCATGTCCATATTATTGAGAGGCTAAAACAGCAGGGTAGGAAAGTTCTTCATTTGCCAGTAGTCAAACTGTGGCCAATTTGGATTCTCTTTTTCTCTGATGGAATCTCTGCAGCCACATTTCAGGCTTAAAAACCACTGAATTTTTGTTTTGTAAATGTTTATTTGTGTCTCTAATATGCTAAATGAAGCACTTTAAAACTAAAGAGAAGATTTAAAAGCCCTGGAGATGATAACAATGACTGGTGCCTTGCCCAGCAGAGCTAGCAATTTAAATGACTTATTGGAAGCATCAGTTATTGGACATGAGCAAAGAGCATAGCAGACAAAGTGGCTCCAAATCTTGTTGCATAATGGAAAATTTTGTGCAGCCAATTCCAACTCTGGAAAAAGTAAAAGAAAAAGTCAGTCTAGGCTCACAAGCATGTTAAAACCAACCTGCTTATTTCAAGTTTTGTATTTCAGTAGTGAAACACTGACTTCTTGACTGTAGTAATATCTAGAGAGCAAAAATCACTATGTTCCTTTGAAAATACTTTGAAAATAACTCGGACTTTTTATGTGCGTTTTATCTAGGGTGAAACTCCTCTATGTATAAAGGCATGAGTAACATTTTCTCTGGAAAACAGAGAGCAAGTTTAAAATAGATTTTCTCTAGAAAAAACATCTCACATTAAAAAACCAAGTAAGATTTCCAACTTGTGATGCCTGTCATTCATATAAAAACTAAATCAAGATCATTAACAAAATATGTCAAATTTTGTATTTTCAAGGCAGTATGATTTTCCACAGATCTCTTAGCAGTATATTAAACGTATAATTTGTCCCTACCAGCCTCATATGCTAGATGTAATAACTGGTTCAAGCATCTTGAACATTTTGCATTTAGAGTACTTTCAGCATATAATTAAACAAGTGACTATGTCAGCAGGGAAATCTCCATTGAAGTGAGGATCTGATCACACTAGCAGTTAATTTTGTGACTGTTTTCATGAATAGAAATGCTTCTGGTTATGCAAGCCTCAAAGCTGCTTTTATTCAAGTCACTGGGACTATTGGAATCATTGAGACTTCAGCAGAAATAGGATCTAAGTCTTTATTATTTGAGCTGCCAGCAATTCTTGAAATGCTAGTGACTTTTTCTTTTCTGTAAAATGAAATTTTTGGAAGAGTGAAAAGTAAGTCATTAGGGCACACAAATTGGACGAAGACTTTTGTAACACAAGGAGCTGTAACACAGGATTTTATGCCCTTGCTGACCCACAGAGATATAGCAGATACGTATTTGTTCAAAAAGAATGTTGATTTAAAGGAGGCAGTACATGATTTTACCAAACATTCACATCAGAAATTCTCTTTACTTTATAAAGATCATCTAGCTTGAGATTGTAATGTGAACTGTAAATGTTTATCTCAAATAGAAACCAGCAATACTTTAAAATGGCTAAGGTAGGTAGTTTTTGATGGGGCACCAATGAGTTGAAAAAGCAGACTAATAATACTCTTCCCATCATTTTGTCCTTGGCAAGTGAGCTAAATTTAGAAAATAAGCTGGATACAAGTTTCTCTATGCTTGTCAAAATATGATGGCAATTAAACTGGCATCTATTCTGTACTTCATTTTTTTTAAGGAATATATTTTTCAAGGCTTTGACAGTTAAAAACTATTTAGATTATTTATGACATTTCCAATGAGTTAGCAACATTTTTTTTATTGCATTGCATTTTGCATAATATAATTTGTCACTACTTCTTTATTAAGCTTGTTTTATATTCATAGTTGTCCCACAACACTATATTTCCCTCTCTGTCAGCTCAGAACTTCATTATGAAGGATGAGGTTTTATAGTTTCCTAGTGATGCAAATGTCTACAGTGAATAAGTGTCATTATGCAGGAACAGGAATTTAGTTTTCCTCCATTAAGCAGCCAGGCTAATGACTCAACAAGTTTATAGCCCACCACAAAATTTGATAGCTTAGTGTGAGTTAAACAAATGATGGTTACATATTTATATGAAAATGAAAGTGGCTTTTGGGGGGTGGGTACGGTACATCTCTCATTTAAAGCCTAGACTTCCATTTTTAATTTAAAGAAGAAACATTCTCAGTTATACCTTAGGACAAACGTGCCTTCTAGTTCTATAGGCCTGATGTGACTGCTATATGACAACACAATTGTAGAGAAACAAAAAAATACGTATTTCATGGCCAACTTTCAAATCCCATTGACACTCATGAATACATCCTCATTTAATGGCTTCCAATTTTCACTATTTTTTCTTATTTGCCGAAAAAAAATTATTAATAATGAATATTTGATACAGCTGAAGATGACATGTGCCATGTTCTCAGCAATGGAATATTTCCATCTTGGTACGATACCCACTGAAAAATGTTTCACTTCCGGTGGACAAACTATATAGGCAAAATGACTGCCAGGCTCCTTCTTTTCTTTATACAGCCAGTTTTAAGTAATTAAAACAATACGTGAAAAAAGACAATTTGACTATTTCATCTTCCCTCCAGTACAAATTTGTCCCCATGGTATATTTTTTCAAATGCTTTGCCTAATCTAATTCCAAATATGTCCAGGCTTACCGCTTTCAGCGTTTCCCTTGGAAGGCTGTTGCTCAATTTAAGAGATCATGCTGTTAGGATTCTTACTCAGATATTTAGCTAAAGTTTAATTTTTTTCCTTAATTTCAGTCTACTTCTCCTGGGGATACATTCCTGGCTGTTATAAATTGCCACAGCTTCCCTAATTTCCTTGGGGTTTGGACAGTGTAAGAATCTGGTCAAGGTTTTCCCTTCCTCCTATGCTAACAATTCTTCTCTCCTCTGATACATTATCTATTAATCAGCATGCTCACTCTTAGTCATTGCATTCTGTATTTAATAATGCTTTCAAATCCTGCTTTCTAATACCATATTGCTTGAAGTGTCAATCATTCCATCCCATAATTCACTTATTAATCCATACTTCATGTAGAGATTAAAATCGGCTCCTGAACTAGATGAAACTTCTCCATAGTGAAGGTAGAACAGCTGCCATGATCATAAAAGAGGATTGTACTGAGGGCAATGAAGTAAGATCCTCCTTTTGATAAACCCTGTATTTGATATTTCTGCTTTCAGATAAAAGAAAATAGAGCCAATAATATGATCTGGGTTTGTTGAGAATTTTTTTTTTTTTAAGGACAAAAACTCTTCTACTTTACACCTCAGTATTTGTAAAGGATAGATGGATGTTTCAGAACAACTCCATGCTTCCAGTGGTGCTTCCTACCTATAATCTGCTGTGTGTCCCTAACACAGGCTCTTATTACTTGCTGATAAAAAATTACCACCTCTCCACTGGCTTGTAAATCCGCTAGTTCCACAATGGATATTTTAAAAATATCATGGGAATACATTAACACAAGCAGGTTTCATAACTAAACTGCCCCTAACTCATCACTCACATAGAATCACAGAAAAGTTAGGGTTGGAAAGGACCTCAAGAACATCAAGTTCCAACACCCCTCCATGGGCATGAACACCTCACACTAAACCATGCCACCAAGGCTCTGTTCAACCCATATTCTTTTGTAGGTACTTTTGTTAATTTCTGAACTAGCCTATCACTGCAGCCATCTCCAGAAGACCAAAACAAAACAAAACAATGTTTTCCATGGGTAGAGTTCCATGGTAATGAGGTCATGTTTAAGATATATTTTAAAAGAAAATAGTATTTCCTATTTTAAATTAAATCCCAGCTCTCCTGTGCCTTTACACATGATAAATTGAGCTCTCTGGAGCCAACAGTTCTTGGGATTTTCAAACCCAAATCAGAGTAGGAACTGGACTTTAATCAGCTAAACTTTACTCCACTAGTTCTCAGTTCATTTGGACCAGTAATATGTTTTTTTGTTTTCTTGCCAACATTTCTTAGAAAATGACAAAACACAGAAGTTTTTGAATATTGTCGAGAACATACTTGGCAGTTTCATGTCCAATTCACTTAACATTCTGCCATGGCCCAGGCCTGCCTGAACTATTATTGCTCATGAAATCTCTCATATTTTACAGTGGGGACTTCAGAACATGACACCTATTTATGTAGTAGTGTCTATGAGGCTGTTTTATTGAAGACCTCCTACTGCACTGCCAAGTGCCCACTGTCAAATTGTGACTCATATAAGAGTCTTAAGCCCAGCAATTAGCCACTAGTAATCTGCAGAAGCCTGACAAAGTGGGATCACTGCTGTGATATGGCCACTTTCTTTTGAAAGTCAGAGATAGACTCACTCTTTGAACAAAGCACTGGTGCATCATAGAACAACCTGCAGTGAACTTTTTTTATGTGATAAGTAAGGTCATCACTAGCAGAAGCTCAGTAGCTATACTATTTATTAGAAATACTGCAAAAGCAATGTCTGTTAATGATAACACTGTACAATTCAATGGTACTCGAACACCCTGACCTTGCTTATCTCTAACCTAATAGTTTCAGAGGTTCATCTGTAACAGGAGTCACTGACAGTACCAAGGCAGCACACATTTTTGAGCAATATTCACAGTGAGAGCACACAGAAGTTTCTCTTTGATTCTGTGAACTTCTTCAGCCATGCACCATTAGTACCAAGATCCCTAACGGTATTTCAGGCATACCCATGCCATTGAGAAGTACATTAGGTAAAATTCCAAAATCCTGCTTCACTAGCTTCTTTTGGGCAGTAGATCATTTGATTGTCTTCCAGACTGTAGGCTTAGATCGGTGGCATTCTTTTTCCTACAGTAGAAATAAATCTCCCAGGTAGAATGAATGTATAATGTTAGGTTTTATAAAAAGAGAAAAAAAGCATAAACTAGTTCACAAGTAGGTTTTCAGTTTGTTCTACATATTAAAAGTCACAGAAATGAGGTTTTTTGGTCTTAGGCACTGAATTCAATCACTTTGTATTTTGTTTCATTTTCATAGTATGTTGTAAGGTAAGAATAACCATAACACAAATCCTTGGTGTAATAACATGACAACAAAATATAACCTTAATAACACATTCTATACGCATTATTACTTAACTTCTGTGATATTTTTGTGTTACAGAATTTTTATTTCTATTTTATTGATTGAGAAATCAAGGCCCAGAAAGACTACGTGGCATTTTTCAGACATGTAGAGCTTTCCCATCTAAATGAATTGTTGTCAGTCCTGTTCCCATAGGTCAAATGCTCAGCTCATTAAAATGTTCCATCATGGACATCCACCATCACAATTCAATGACCTCATGGGCAATCTTTGAAGAGGCTAATGACTTATTTAACATCAACATTGATCAGCCAGGTCTGATCTCTTTGAGTTAGAAGATCTATACATACAGCTTAATCATTCACACGACTTAATTAGCTACAGCATTACTGTAGTTTTTTGTTGATGTAATATTATCTGACTTATATGAGATTACTGAAAAATCACACTGTGATGTAATATTCACTAGCTAGTCTTTCAAGTATCTCAGGCTCATGACACCCTATTTTCAGAGATGCTGTTATATAGTGCCTGTGGTTCTGCACAAACATTAGTTTGGGCGAGTGGTTAGTCAGAACTTCTGAATCTTGGCATGCTGTTGTGAAGACTGCTTGCACAGCAGGTGTAGACCAGCCTATACATACATATATATTTATGTGCAAAAATAAATCCATGCAAAAAAAAGTTAGCATTTGTACATATGCATGCATCTCTGGGAAACAGACCTACAAAGACAGCTTTTGTTTTCAAAATTTTTAGTGATAGATAAATATGTTAGGGAGATCACTATTCTTTTCCTAAAGACTGTCTTGTGTGTGAATAGCCAGAAAGCCGTTCTCCCATTTACCTTTGGCAAAACTAAAAATATGTGATTGTGTTCATAATCCTTATACTTCAATTATACTTCATGGTAATATTTGCTACTTAAATATTATGCAAGCTGTTCCTTGTTTAATGACTGTTTGCTCCTGTTCACAAAACTTCAAGGTTAGCACAAGGTCAAGCTGTACTTTGCTGAAAAAGCCGGTTATAAATGTCACTAATGTATTTCATCATGTGGTGTTTTCCTGGTCATACTGATGATTGTTTTGGAGTAAAGAAAGGTTAGCTTAGCACACATGATACACTGATTACTCCTGAGTTCACTGTCTTGGTGGACAAAATATAGACGATGATACTCCTATGTCTTTCCAATTACTATATTTCAACTAAGAACTGAGTTCTTGCTTAAACAAAATAAAACTTATTTAGATGATGGCAATAAAATAAAATAGGTTTCTGTGGGCAAATTTAAGTTGCTTCTGCTTGTTTCTAGGGTCATCTGTGATTAATAGTTTGCTAGATGTTTGCTAATTGATGGGTTCTTGACTATTAGCTATTTCTCAATAGACTGGTTCTTGATTAAAAAGGATCCACACCTTTAATCTCCAGCTGCTTGACAAGCAGAGTGTTGACAAGCAGAGTGTAACTGAGAGGGGACACTTGTTTACTTAGTAAGTGGGCATATAGCAAAATGAGGCTTTGAGAGTTCGAGTGGAGGGGGGCAGAAATGGGCTTTAGATAGTGTGGGAACAACCCTTATGGCTATGGGCCACAGAGCTCAGTCCCCAGCCTTGATTAGAGAAACTAGCCCTGGAAAAACAGAAACCATGGCCTAGATGGAGCTCTGGAGTAAGGCTGCTGCTGCACAGGTCTCAGTATCATCCTCAAGTATTTTTAGATATTTGTTATGAAAACTGAAAAAAAAAACCTTCAACTTGCTATTCACCCTTTTAATTTTATGGACTGAAAAATATCAAAGAAAAAATGAGCAAAGTGTGAGCAGGCAAAGGTTAACCTGCTAACTCTATCTTAACATGCAAAGAAGGTCTTCCAGACCTTGCATTTTCTGTCTGAAATGTCACTCTTCCCCTCTTCCCCATGGATGTGCATTCCAAAGTATAGTATGCTGTCATGCCTGCATCTTGCAAAGCTAATTCTAAACTAGCTCATACACTCACCTGGACATGATGAGGATGGAAGAGTAGGTAGCCAAGATGAGAAAGGTCCCTGAGGTAGCAGTTCCATGAGTGACACAGCATGGACAGACTGACTTTTCTGCTAGATTCTCCATTTTCACTAGATTTCAGGGAACCCAATCCCTAAGAGAAGCAGGAAATATTAATTCACTGAATGGCCCTTTGGCTCTCCAGTTTTTAATCTCTGATTGTTGTTCAGTGGTTCAGGGCCAAATTAATAATTTTAGACAAATGGTTACTTTATATGCATGGTAAAATACTTGAAAACATTCTGCAGGCATTTTTGGATGTCATGCATTTTCACACTAGCAATGTTGCGTCAACTGACCATAGCAGCAATAAAGACTCAAAATACTTGATTGAGTCAATAATGCACTGTTTGAATAATTTTTAAAGTATTATTCACAAAATAATTGATGTCAAATTATAACATGTCTGGTCAATTGCCCATGAACTATGAAGAACTAAAATAAGCCTTGATAGGGTAGGCTGTACACACCAACAGAAGTAGCAATGTGGCATTTTGTTTTATAATGATATCCATAGCATGTGGGCGTAGAAGTGCAATTTTTACTATACTCCTGTCTTTTAAATATTTACCTACATTCTGCTACAATTTTGACAAAAGGGTTTGCAGGATCTTTTGCTTATAATTTGTAGTAGATATTCCAGTTGTAAGAAGAAAAAGTTGACTGAACTTGTTTAAGAGGAAGAAAGGAACGTATAAAAATGTGACAGTGCCTTCCAGAAGAACATGCTAGAAGCAGTCAGGTATGAGGCCAGATCAAGATCTCCCAAAAGAGATGTTGGAATAGCAGTATATGCCTGCATACTCACTACCACATCTCTATGCAGGAGGTGCCTATTTATATAGTAAAAGTTCGCATCCCAATGTTTACTGAAAAAGCTCTTGGAATTTTTTCCCCAGTCACATGCAATGTATGCTCATGATCAAATGGGAAACAGTTGGCATTGTGCCTCTGAGTGCCTATGAACCAGTACAGTCAGGGTGTGAGAAGGTCCCTGTACAACATTTCAGTGACAAGGGCTTGCAGTGCCTCAAGCAGAAAATTTCTTGCCTAAATACTGGCTTTCTCTCATCACTGCTAAGCAAACCTTTGGAGAGCATTTAGGTTAGTGTTGAAGGAAAAAAGATGTTAACCTTAATGTGAAACTAGAGAATAATCTTGGGAAATAAACAAAGAATAATCTGAAAAAAAAAAAAAAACAAACAAAAAACACAACACTACACAAAGCAAAACCACCCAAGGTTGTAAATTCCAATAGATTGTAATTAGATATTGTAATCTAAATAGCTTCCTCTGGCAATCACTGCACATAAGAACAGAAGAAGCTAAAGTATTGCTTACAGACTGGTTGTAACCTATGCTAGTTCCTCTCAGATTAATAGCACCTTCATCTCTGAAAGAGTATTAATCATCATTAATGGATTAAATACCTGGTTTCTGCCATCATTGCATTTCTGACTATTGAGGATTTGCGGGAGATAGGGAACAACGCAACAACGATCAATGTGATCAAACGCTGAACAGTTTATTGTGCACAAGTGTGCCTTATATAGGGAAGT